>BLKR01015444.1:0-71549 GCA_011170035.1 Teleogryllus occipitalis
CCCAGAATGGCGATATTCTACCTGCGTTCCGTTTACTGACACTGCTCTAACTCAAACATTCCGTTCCCGACACACTCTTAAGTTTCGCCATTCCTTCTTCACGCCCTTCCCGCCTCCACCTCTGCGGAAGCCTCCCTGATTTAATTAAGTCGCGGCCTGCCACGCCCCTCCCACTTTCCTATCGCCTCGCCCGCGCGCCGTCAGCAGTTTTCCTCTCCATTAGGAGCCGCCGTCGACGCCTCGTGACGGCGCAGGCCAAGGCGTGGCGGTGGCGCTTGTGCTTGTGCCGGTGGTGATGCCGGTGGCGGTGGTCGCGGTGGTGGTGGTGGTGGTGGTGGTGGTGGTGGTGGTGGTGGTGGTGGTGGTGGTGGCGGCGGTAGCGGTGGTGGTGGTGGTGGTGGCGGCGGCAGCAGTGGTGGCGGTGGTGGTGGTGGCGGCGGCGGCGGCAGCAGTGGTGGCGGCGGTGGTCTTAGTGGTGGTGGTCGTGGTGGTGGCAATGGTCGTGGTAGCGGTGGCAGTGATGGTGCCAGTGGCGGCGGTGGAGGATGAGAGGGTGGGGCAGGCGGAGGCACTTCGAACGAGGGACGGCCTTTCTGATAGAAGCCGTCGAACTGATCTCGGTCGACGTTTCCTGAAGGGCGCACTCGGAAACGAGCATCAAAAGAAAAGGGAAAATGGCTTCTCAGTTCGAAGAAACGCTACGCCTTGAAATTGATGGATTTTGTCCGGGCTTTTGGAAGACCTCGATTGATTTTCTTTGTTTCTCTTCCAAGGATATTATTAGCAATTATTTTAGTCCGTACTGAAAAATGGTCATCGCTCTTTGAAGAAAACAAAAGTCCAATAACATTAAAAAAATCTGAGTAGAAAAACTACTACTACTATTATTATTATTATTATTATTATTATTATTATTATTATTATTATTATTATTATTATTATTATTATTATTATTATTATCATCATCATCATTATTATACACTCATACTAAGTTCAAAGGAACCTATGTAATATAGATCACCGATATCAGGCATAGGAAATTCAGTAGACATTTACATTGTAATTTGTAACATTGATTCAATACCTAAAATTCGAAATTACCGACGGCGTGTAATACCCAAATACTACATCATAAAATAGATAAGATTCAGAAGAAACCCTCTAACAGAATCCGCAATATTGCAGTAGAATGCTTTGTCCCAAACATTTTCGAAATGAAATGAATCTTCAACTCACCTGCCACGTCGACGACTTTTCTTGTAACTTCTGTAAAAATAATCCAGATGGGTGTCTTCTTGGAAAAAAACAAACCCGAACACTAACACAAACTACGTATGGTGGATGGGCCTTCGTCAAAACATTAATTTTTATGCACAAAAAATAGAGAAAAATTAATGTTATCTGCACAAAATCACGCACATGAAAAAAGCAATTCTGAGATTGAGAGAAGTTCTACAGGTTCAATCGTTATCCACGAGGCTCGGAATCTATTCCACAACGAACGTAATACACTCCACATAAATAAGAAAACTTCACACGCTACACCACTGCTGCTGTTCCTGACTTCAAGTCACACTCGGCACGAAAGATAGGATGTTTACTAAAGGGTCTTGGAGGCGTCGAGATGGAAAAAGTAAAGCAAACAAACTTCAAAGAGAGAAGTGTTCCTCTGATTCCGTTCGTTGACCGAACCTCCACACGAAAATGTATGCACCTCACCGCCTTCACTGCTTTTTCCGAGTATCAAAAGCCTATATGCATTCATAAAGCATGTCGGATCAGCTTCCACGACACAGAAAATTGGTCAATTTCACACAATTCGCAGAATGAGCTTCCATTCGTTTGGCGCACGTGCAGTGGAGCGTAGTACAGTCCGAACCACAAGTAACTTCAACATTCTTGTTCAGCAGCCCAGACGAATTCGGGAACCGTCATACACGACTGTGAAGATGTATGGACACAATGCGACACGAGTGTGATGCAAATTTCTGAAATACCCAGAACCCGAACACGAAAAAAAAAACGAAAAAACGATACACTTAAGTTTCTTCTCGGTCCGAACACATAACTTGACCTTCCGGATGTTTATTTTTCAGCCTCCGGGCGCCGAGTTGCACCAAGTATGTCAAGATGTACAAAGCAAAGCAAACAAAAGTTTGGGCAGGAAGTGTTCCACGAGGCCCGTTCATTGACCGAACAGACAGCAACAGATGAGGATGCAGCGCCTCCCGTCACGCGCGGAATGCGCATGCGCGTTCTCACGGCACGAACGACAACAGCACAAACACGCACACCCACATCGAACTCGGGAACGGCACGACTCCCAGCTTCCACGCGGGATCGATCTCCCCTTTGTGCACACGAACACCACTTCCCATTGGGCGGGACAATCCGCTGTCACGAGCACTAACTGCTTCGGGGGAACACTTCTTCGCACAGGTAATCAGAAATAGTTCGTTTTAATACTTCCACCCTCATCGGCTCAGTTGAAATTTCTATATCAGAAATTCTTCGTTCACATTACAGATTTGATAATAGGAAACTCACTTCAGATACAGTCCCACTTGGTTTGATCCAAACGTTCACGATTCAGCAGATTTTACGTACAGGTATTAGATACCATGTCACGAAACGCATCACAATCGAACACCAAAAACCCGTTTTCCAGGCTCCCAAACACCAGCACACTGCCACATCGTCGCTTCCAGCCACCAGACGGTGCGCAAATGGTAACGGCTCCAGCGACACCGCTCTCGGGGTGAGCCAGCTGGCGGGTGGCTCTCCGCAAAAACAGCAGACGGTCCAACACCAACAGCAGCGCCGCCCGCGTCGAGCTTCTTGCCGCCGCGCGCCGTCCTCGTCGCTGACTCGCGCGTCGTCTCGCTTCCTCGTCGGCGGCGCCCGCGGGCTGTACTGGCGACGCCGCTCGTCGGGAGGAGGCGCCGTCTTGAAAAGTGTTCCGCCGAGCGCGCGCGCGTTTTCCACAACGCGCTCTCCCCCCCCCTCCGAGCAGCGGCGTCGTGCGGCAGCGCGTTTACAGAGCGTGCCAAGCACGTGGCGACGCGTCGCACGCTCGGCCGAGCTCCACTTTGCCGGCGTTCGGTACTCGGCTACGGCCAGAGTAGGCCGCTGGATGCTGGCGGATCCAGAAATTTGGTGTCTGGAATATTTTGCGTTGTTTACAGATATCAACTTCGGAACAAGAAAGTTTTTACGCACGAATCTGTTCGAAGATGCGAATCCGTGAGACCCAAGAGACGACTAATACATGCATCACTATTTTTTCAGGAAGATAAATACAAATTCTGATATTAAACACAGAAAAGGCCGAAATGGAAAATGCTCATTACGAACGGTACAGACACAAGCGCCAGACACAACCCGTCAAAAGTCAAAATCATGGAGAAAAAGAAGGAAAGATTCAATATACAAAAGGGCTGAGATTGTGAATCATGTACGTTCTGAAGATTTTTGAAGTAAAAATTTCAAAGTTAATGCCATGTCGTTGAATTGTATTATCATATTAAAACAAAATTGAATCTTCACTGCTATTTTCCAAACAAAACAAGTTTCGAATTTTTATTTGGACACGTACTGATTACTACACGAGTATGGGGGTCAATTTAGCTTCCAATAAGAAATGGGTTATACTTTTCTCAACGAATTAAAGAAGACATTAAAACTCTCCTTGGTCTGAAAACAATTAACCACACCCTTTCCTCCCGCACACATCTTGTTAGAAACTCGTGTGTTGCGTGTCTGTTCGTGTAAGCGGTGACGTCGGCGGCAGCCCTCAGATGGGACAATGGACGCCGCCGGAGGGGCACTTGTCGTCGAGAATAAGAAGACTGTTCCGTCTGGAAACGCCACGAACGCGCCAGGCGAGGTTTTCCCCTCGCGCCGAACGACGAATGAGCTCCTTCTGCGAGGCTGACAGACCGACCCGACGCACAAATGAACGGCTGAGAAATACATTGCGATATGAATTATCGCTTCAAATACATTTAGATATTTCTAGTGTTATGGTTCTCCACTGTTCATTACGCGTTACGAATGCCCAATTTACGTGCTTCACGTTTAAAATGTCGGAGGTGGGCATATTATGTTGACACGCTCAAAAAGGACACAATAATTGTTGCATTTCGAATTATTACCTACAACCAAAATATAAATATTGAATACAAAATACAATATCTTGCTTCTGGTCAATGCTAGATGTATTTATTTGGAAATTAGAATCTGTTTAACATCGTTTTACGATAAACAGCCATGATCAACTAAATATCACTGTTACAATGCGGATTAATGTTAATCTTTAGTGAAGTACAGTGCACCCTACTTCACTACGGTGTAAGAAGTACACCTCGGTATAGGAAGTACAGCCTTATTTAATATCAAATTTCGACGGAAGTGCGATGTACGAAGTACGGTGAATGCTTAATTGAAAAAAAAATTCTCAGCACGATAAATAGGTTTCCCAGCAATATTAATTTAATACAGAAAAAGAAGCACGAAAAATAATTAAGAACCAGCAGTATTTGTCAGCAAATTTCCCCTGAACATAGTATTTTTTTATTCTCTTTAGACGCTCCAAGGAAGGTCATAGTGTTCGTCTGGCTCATCCATTTCCATCTTAACAGGTACTTCCAACTTCCACTCCGAGGCACTGCCTAATGTCGCCACGCGCAATGCATCAAAACGCACCCCCTAATGGAGCGACCCGACGGAGACGTGACTTGTACCCTGCAGGATAGTGGAGAGAAATATCGAGGGCGGCAGCCACGTTGTTGGAGCCTGAAGCTGCGTTGAGCTCGTTTACCAAGGGAGGGTACTCAGAATGGATGTAAAACAGCCGCATGAAGGAGGAAAATTAAACGTGAAATAAAAACTTACTTTAATAATGTCACAATAACGAAGGAGATATCAGAGAAGAACGTATTTGCTCCGTACACAAATGGCGATAACAGTAACTCAATAATAGTAATTCATCATTTAATTTAATTATATAACTAGGAGTTAGAGCGTTTTTTGAAAACATCAATATTAATACCATTGTGTGCTCTTGTGACAGCCCAATTTAAGGCTTGGTTTTCTATAGTCCTATACCACATAGTTCTTTCTGAGAAATGAGAGAGAAATGTTTCAATCTGAAATTCCTTACCACATAGTGGAGAAGAAATGTCTATAGAATTGTGTATTATCCATTACAACAGCACCGAAATATCACACAAAATTTAATAATCGCTATGGCGAGTATGCTGGTAGTATTAGCGTACTTTTGACGACAATGTAGACCAGCACTATCTAGAGTCGAGCCACTCCATTAATCCTAATACAAACTCTTCCTTAAAGCAGACAGCAGCACCCATCGCAATAGTCCACCCGTAAGTTGTGTAACAATACTCAACGGGATCGAACATGCCAGTTCAGCAAGTACAGCAAATCTGTGAGCGCCGCCATCCCAAAATGGAAGAGTGACGCTTATGTCACGCCGGAAGGGAAGCCTCGGCACCGGCACGCAGAAAAACAGCCCACGCCGCTGCCGCTAGACGCATCTGCAGCACTGCGGCAACGCTTGCCTCCCCCTCTCCCGCCACGCCCACCGCCACCCGCTTCCGCCGCCACCGCCCCCGGCCGCGACCCGAGGCCCTCGCCGCCGCCGCTGCGGCGCCGTCCGCGCTTCTAATTTAAGCAGTTAAAGAGCAGAGAGCACGCGGACGCACAACAAATTGCTGCAGCAAAGTAGCAGACGCGAGGGGGTCGTCGTCAGCGCTGGAAAGACGCGACCGGCTGTGGTGGTATTTGTATTTGAGGCGGCGGCGGTGGTGGGTGGTGGCGGTGTTGGTGGGTGATGATGGGTGGTAGCGTGTGGTGGCGGGTGCTGGCGGCGGGTGGTGCAGTGCCGAGTGGTGCAGTGCCGAGTGGTGCAGTGCCGAGTGGTGCAGTGCCGAGTGGTGCAGTGCCGAGTGGTGCAGTGCCGAGTGGTGCAGTGCCGAGTGGTGCAGTGCCGAGTGGTGCAGTGCCGAGTGGTGCAGTGCCGAGTGGTGCACTGGCGGGTGGTGCACTGGCGGGTGGTGTGCGGTGGGTGGTAGTGGTGGTCGTGGTAGTGGTTGTGATGGTCGTCGTAGTCGTGGTGGTGGTGGTGGTGGTGGTGGTGGTGGTTGTGGTTGCAGCGGCGGCGGCAGTGGGGGCGATGGCAGAAGCGGGGATGGGGGCGATGGCGGGAGCAGGAGCGGGAGCGGTGGTGGCGTGGGCGTGGGTGGTGGCGTGGGCGTGGGCGGTGGCTTCGCTTGCATTCACCCTTCGACCGCTCACGCGCGCCGCGGGAAGACGTCTGCTCCACCGCGTCCCGAGTTAAGGACAGCCCATAAATTACGTAACGGTTCTGGTCGAGGCCCACCCGGACAAAGGAAGGGTTGACCCCTGCCAGACAGACGGCATCCCCCCACTCGCTTCAAGGAAGCGGTTACAGGCGGAGGGACATAAACGAAATAACATCCTGCGTACAGAATCTTCAGCCGAATGCATCTGTGCATATAGACTTGCTGACATGATGTGCAGATGAAAGGGGTTTACATAGAAAAACCCACATGTTTCTATGCAATATTTTAAAAAAATCTTCGTAGTTCATTATAAACTACGCATCTTAAACGCTAATATTACATCTTTGTGGGTTGACAGCATTTTCAAGACATTTTCTTCAAATATTGTGGAAACTGAAACTCAAGTTTCATTTCCCATTTTCCTAAAAGTTACTTCAATTTACTTAGAATTTCTCTCGATGAATGTCTAATGCATAATCCTGAATGACCAGCAGCAGTGGAATAGTACCTTCACGTTTCCTCTAATTTTAAAAACTATTTGATTTACTAGCGTGAGAGTTATTCACGATTGTGTTTATACTAGTAATCTTTCATCGAATATCCTTAATACCATTGCGGCAGAGTGCCTCTCTGGCTGCATGCTAATGTATTGGGAGCCGAAAAGCCGGGCTGACACGAAGCTGAGCAACCCATGAGCCGATGATTCTGAAGAAATCCCTCAAAGCGCGGATTTATTTGCAAGACGTCCAGAAAGAAGGGTTTTCCAGGAAGAAGGTGAGAAAATCGTGTGTGCAAGTAGTAAAAAAAAGTGTTACACAGCAACGTAAGGCATTCTTATTTTCAAAGCCCTCTTTCCCAAGCAATTTCACCTCAAACGTTCGGCCTAGGCTAGGTGTTTGGAAAAGTCCAGATTGACTACAATTATCATAAAAATATATCCCTTAAAAGAGTATCTTTTGCACACTCACGTCAGTCCGTCTGAAATGAAATTCACATATCTCCAAACCAACAAAAAACTCACAAACAAGAAAGCCTATTTCTCAGTCAGAAACAAAAATTGCCTCCATTTTACTAATTTTAATCGTCACGATACAACGTAATCAAATTGGACACACACGCACATCAGATCCTGAGTGACATTTCCTATACGTAACTCAGAATGTCACACACTTCATAATTCGCTCCCATACTCCAGGAGTGGGATTTGGGCCGTGAATGACTGTTCCAGGACCCTTCCTTCCCGAGCACGACTTCATTCGAGTATTCGCACCCATGGGTCCTCATCACCGCGCCTAGCTAGCGCATTTTCCGCATCAACCAGCGTGAACAAGACCTACGAGAAGTTTGGAAAAAATTTGTGATTTTAACCACACTTGGTACATCGTTTGTCCACCAAACATTTTCGTTTGCCCACCCCCAGAAAAAAAGACGCGAAACCAATTTTCGGGTCAACTTCACGCTGGCCCTTCAAAATTTGTTTCACGTGTAACTTTTCTCTGGGCGAAACAAAATTTCGGGCCAACTTCACGCTGCCCTTCAAAATTTGTTTCAGGTCTAACGCTTTTTCTGGGCAAAACAAATTTTCGGGCCAACTTCACGCTGGCCCTTCAAAATTTGTTTCACGTGTAACTTTTTTCTGGGCGAAACAAAATTTCGGGCCAGCTTCACGCTGGCCCTTCAAAATTTGTTTCAGGTCTAACGCTTTTTCTGGGCAAAACAAATTTTCGAGCCAACTTCACGCTGACCCTTCAAAACGTTTTTTTCTGGGGTGGGCAAACGATGTACCAAGTTTAGTTCAAATCACAGATTTTATTTTCGGCCACCTTGACGGAGCTGTGAACGCGCACCTCTTCAGGGAGCGCAGGCCGCCCATACCGACGTGTCCCCTCGCCATACGGGGGAGGGTCAGGTTTCCGGCGGCGGTCGCGCTCGCGTTACACGTCCAGCGGGCGGCGGCGACGCCCGCGGGTAACTGTAGAGGCGGTCTATTTGGAAGGCGGGGAGGAACAGTTAGGCGCCGCCATCGCCATCGCTGGCGCTGCGGGCACCGCGCGGCCGCGGCCAACGCAGGCATGCGAGTGAAACTGGCGACACCATGCGGGAGGGCTCGGCTAGACGACATATGAGACACTGCCGTAGCCGAGGAGGAGGAAGATGCTATAGTCGTTGGTGGACCGCGCGTTCTAAACTAAACACAACAGAAGGACCTATATTGATTGATTCGTTGATTAGGGTTTCCGGGCGCGTCAACTACTCAGGTCATTAGTCCCGTACATGTTTTTCATTGGGAGGTGACGGTGATCTTCCCCCACTGGACGGCAAGATCCGGCGCCGACCTACCGTCGACTAGCGGGATTTTCTCTAAGCAGGTGTCTCCCACCAGCGGGGCACCGCCACAGCCGGCAGAAGTATCCGGTGTCCCAGCATGTTAGTGTGCGTGAGTGTGAGTGTAAGGGAAGAGGAAAGGACAAGACGGAGGAAAGAAAGATCGCGCGCGGTCCGTGGCCCGTTTGTTAGGGTACTGCTCCGGCATTCGTCTGGTGTTGATCGGAGAAACCACGGAAAACTACCGATCAGAGCAGCCGGCCGCTAGAATTCTCCTCCAGACAGCGACTGAATTCGACCTAGCTGAAAAGCTAATGTCGAAAATCCTGCCGCCGCCGTAAGGACTCGAACCTAGGACCTCCCGGTCTGAGGCGCTGCAGTGACATCAGTTGAACGGAAACACGCCTGGCAGCCGTTCTTTTCAGTTCATTATTACCCTCCCCCCACCCGGCCTCTTCATACGCCGCAGTTAATCAATACGCATAGCACTACAGGGTTTCACAAAATATGGCAACTGAATTCGACCTAGCTGAAAAATCAGTGTCGAAAATCCTGCCGAATTCGACCTAGCTGAAAAATCAGTGTCGAAAATCCTGCCGCCGTCAAGACTCGAACCTACGACCTCCCGGTCAGGGGCGCTGCAGTAACATCAGTTGATGCACTGAGCCACCGCTCCCGGTGGAAGGACCTATAAATGAAGGGTTTGAATAAGAAGGGTTGAAGGAGGCACACAAAAGGAAAACTTGCGAAGAGAAAGTGAAAGACAATGACATCTATTGTTTAGACGTAGTCATGAAAGACTCGAGTATCAATGTACAAAAGTCCCGCCCACGAAAGGTGAAGAATGGTCCAAGTTTCGCGTGATGACAAGGACGTCAACTTTCGGCATTCCTCAACCGGCTCCTGACCTTCGAGCGCAAACAGTAACCACATGTTGGTCAGTGTCTTCGCGCACGTTAAATTCTTTGAAGCTCTCCGGAAGATTTGCTATTTCGTTTCAAAAAGAGTATTTTCAATGCAACTTCGTGTTTTATTGTTTAAATGAATTGTATTATTAAAAATATGCTAGTGAACAGGAAGAAATAATGTGAGCCGACATATCTGCCACGAGTACAAATCAATAGTCATGGTCAATCAATACTACAAATCAATGAGTACAATCAATGGGTACAAATCAAATCAACATCAATAATATTCAGAACTTATTATCAAACCTTTCTAACCATAATACGCAAGTTGACGCTTGGATATATGCCAGTAAAAACAAGAATATCTGGAGTTTATAATTTTAATAAAATTATTTAGTTCCATTTATTTGGCAAATAAATTTCGCTACTTCACTAATGCAATTTACATGGTAATTAGTGTAACTCCCCCTCTCTCTCTCTCTTACAGGACAATAACGCTTAACCCTCGACCTTGATCGAAATCAGATTTTTAATGCAGTGCACTCCTCGTTTTATGTTCAACACGATTACTGTCGAAGACGAATTAATATTCTTGTCCATGTCAATCTTAAATCAAGATGTTCAACACAAAAGTATGCATCACAGGAACTAGTAACTTCACTCCAATTAATTACTTTTCAAAAGTAGTATTAGAAAGAATCTATAGCCCACATTCTTACACATACGGAATTCAAACACGACGAACAGCATTATTTTCAAACCCCGCTTTTGCAATACCAGAAATCGAGCTTAGCTGAAAGTCCTAGATTCTCTGGCTCATTTCAAGTTCACCCGTTCCACATCCTCTCATATCGCGTCACGTGTACACGGACTCGCACCGCGTTGTCGGCTAACAACAGTGCAACACATGCCGCACGGTCCGGCACGGGCACCTCCGCCATGGCCTGCGGCATTCCCGTATTTCGCCTTAACGATTCTCGTTACGGAGCCGTTCTTTTCAATTACAACCTCCTCTCGCCGGCCAGCGCGCCGCGCAGGCATTTGAATAACGGCCGTTTCCAGTCCACTTCGGCACGATGCACCTGTGACTCGCCGACCAACCTTGGCCTGCTAAGGCTAATTTCGGAACGCGAATGCTTGGTCCCAGCCGATTTAACTGCGGCCACTTATGCCGATTTAGCATCACTTAGTTGAACTAAGTTCGCCTTTACATGATAATGAATTAATGACCTCAGCTAAGATAGAACACCCTGAGCTGTCATTCACCGGAATGGAATCAATGACCTATTTTATTTTCCCTGATAACTCACCATAAAGTTTTTCGAAAACTAACGAATGACCTAGATAATTAATACCTTTTTAAACAAAATAAAACTTAAAGGAGAAAAGTGTTGGAAGTTGCATTTAAACACAGCGAAATCAATGCGTGTTACTCGTTTAGATCAAAATATTTTTGGCAGCTGGTCATTGCTGATGTTGGTTCATGAAACTTTTTACACAATCTTGATCGTCCACCCGTTCTCTCTTCTGCTTTTATACCATGTTTCGTAGATACCGAACACGAATTCACTCTAGTTTGAGGAAACTTAGTCTTGATAATGGCTTAACATCATCGCCTTAGCTACAACTTGAGCCAGCTGCATTGAAATTCGTCAGATCTTTCCCACAAATTAAATGAATTAAAACTTCTAGATCATGTAACATACGAGCAAATAAGGATCATTTCGCCAACGTCCAAGGAGTAGTTCGTTTATCTTCTTGTCATTTGCGATGGCGTCCTTATAAAATAAAAAATTTTTGTCTCCCAGAGCCAACGCCCCTTTTCTTTTAATCATTCCACGGCTCAGCCCAACGATTTCGCTTCGCAGGGACAGAATTCCAGAGAGCATCAGCTCAACCGACCGGCCGGTCACGCCCCTGGCCGTTGAGTGCACTCTCAGAAATTTCTGCATTACTTTTAATGTAATGTTAATGTAAATTACATGAAAGTAATTATCATGTCCGTAAATTAAATTTAATGTACGTGTATATTAAATTTAATGTACGAGTACATTAAATTTAATGTTTGTGCACATTAGATTTAATGTATATTACCGGGAAGGATTACATTAGATTTCATGTACGTGTACATTAGATTTAATGTATGTGCACATTAGATTTATTGTAGAGGAAGAAGTAAGCTAAGTCAACAGTCGTACATTAAATCTCAATTGATTTCAATTTATGCATTAACTTTAATGTAATTTCTGACAGTGTGCCGACGGGGGAGGGGGGACTGCCCGCCGCGCGACCACGCCTTCGCCCGAGCGGCGGCGGCGCGGGTATTTCGGTGAGTGCGCGGCGGTCAGCGGCTCTCCCGACCTTGTCGTGGCGCGCGGCCAAATGGGCGAGAAGGCGCGCGCACAGCACGGCGCTCGGCGCCCAGCGGTCGCTCCTCCTCTGCCGCCGCGGCGCGCCGGTGCGGTGGGCGACGCGCCAACGCAAAGCCCCCTGCGAACGCGCACCACGCACACTGGTCCAATCGGGCCTAAAACCCGGTCATAAATGCGAACGCGCACGACGCACACTGGTTCAATTGGGCCTAAAACCCGGTAATAATTGCAAACGCGGGTGGACTTACGTAAAAATGGGTGTCAACGGGTTTTTGAGGTCGCTGAATTTGAATATCATTAATAAATTTCGAAATTCAAGATGGCAGCTTCAAAATGGCGAGTCTACTCATTTAAAAACAAATAAAAATGCATTAAAAAATATACACATGGGGTTCTGGAGATAACTGGTTTTGAATATCATAATGAAATTTCAAAATTCAAATAATCCACAATACACGTGACTAACATTGTTACGCTCTATACGTTAGAATTCAGCCGAATTATACATAAAAATAATTGACACTTTTTCTTAAAAATATACCTAACTTATAGTCAAAAGTGACTTCTATTCGGAAATGTAAAAATAATCCACAAAAATATTTGAACACTTTTTTCTTTAATTTCACAAATATCGTTGACAAAAAACAATGAATGCGAGTGTTTCGAGCAACGGTAGCTTCAGGAGACCGTGAGGAAGACAAAGGCGATTGAAGTAACTTTCTGGGGCTGAAGTAGTGTGCTCCAATGTCTTCCGAACGAGTCTAAGTCAGAATTCGGAACGCGCACTTTGAATTTTGCCTTTTTGGCCAGGTGTTGGCCCGACTGAACCAGTGTGCGATGCGTCAGAGGGGGGGAGAGAGGGGGGGGGGCGTCGCGGCTCTCGCTGCGAAGGCCCGCGCCACGGCCGCCTGGGAGGCGCCGAAATTCGGGCAGGTCCTTGTCGCAAGGACGCACTTCAAGTGGGTCTGGTGCATATTTCGGTAGATCTCCGAAAGCAGGTGAGAACCATGTAACACTTACTATTCATAGAAACCCGGCCACGTAACATGAATGAATACAACACCGATTAATAACAGATAGGAGGAAAGAAAATTACGTGAGAGGATAGTGCCAGAAGGCATTCAACATTACGAAAGGGAACACAAAATGTATTCCAATACCTTAAAACTATACGTTGAAAATTTGTGTTTATAAAATTAGTTACTGTACCGTTTAACTTATCTTCAGGTTCTGCATGTTCAACTCACCTGCAACAGAGAGAAGAAAAAATTAAATCGATGATTCGTGGAGTTTTTTGTCAGCTCATTCAAACTTCACTACCATTAAAAAAATCTTTAAAACTTAGGGATCAATGCTTTACTGTTAATTTCTAGTGATGCACCGAAGTACTGATAATCGTTTGTAGCCTTGAAATGACCCAGTTCTTAACTAATTCGAATACCTGATTTTGAAGTCAACTTCTAATCACAAATAACATCCCCATGTTTCAGAGAATATTCGTCACCTAGAACTCGTTGTCTCATCATTTTCATTACATTCGGTACACCTCAGTTTCTCAGAAAGTTCAATTACACCAATTTGCAATTGGCAGCTGTGTCAATGTGAGAGGATATTAATACATAGATCTCGTACAAATCATCATAACAACCTCTACTTTTTAAAAGGCACGCTAATTCTGTAACCATTGCTTTACGTTCACAAGAAAAATGTTTTAAATATGTCATTTTTATCTTATGTCTCGTTGATGATGAATTAACACTGCATTTCATTACAACATTTTCATTGTAATAATAAAATATGCATCATGATAAACAGACTTTCACATCATATTCCTTCAACGTATCTCTCTATCTCTTCACACATCACCGACCCTTTTTCTTGTTTCCTCACCCATGACAACATATTTTATACAGCATACGTATCACGTGTACTCTCCTCTTCTTTGCACATGCAACTACTACTTCCACGGATGCAAGAGAGAGCTAGAGCCAGGCACGGCATGTTGGCGCTGGAGGCCACGGCGAACGACCTCCCATTGCACGAGGCCGCTGCGGCTGAACGGGGCTACGTCTCTTTCGGCTAGGCGGCGCACACTGGTCCAATCGGGCCTAAAACCCGGTCACAATTGCAAATGCCAGTGGATTTGCGTGAAAATGGGTATCAATGCGTTTTTGAGGTCGCTGAATTTGAATATCATAAATAAATTTCAAAATTCACGATGGCGGCTTCAAAATGGCGGGTCTACTCATTTAAAAACAAAAATGCATAAAAAATATACATATGGGGTTCTGGAGATCACAGATTCCAAAAATCACAATGAAATTTCAAAATTCAAAATGGCGGTTTAGAAATGGCTAACTGACTCATAAAAATAATGACGTCAAATTCAGCCGTATTCAAAAAATAACGTCAAATTCAGCCGTATTAAACACAAAATTATTTGAAACTTTTTCTTAAAAATATACCTAACTTATAGTCAAAAGTGTTTTCTATTCGGAAATACAAAAAGAATCCACAAAAAAATTTAAACACTTTTTTTTTTTATTTCACAAATATCGTTGACAAGAATTCGAGTGTTTCGAGCAACGGTAACTTCACGAGACCGTAAGGAAGACAAAAATGATTGGAACACACTACTTCCGCTCCAAAAAATTATCTTCCGAACGAGACTGGGTACGTCAGAGTTCCGAACGCGCATTTTGAATTTTGCCATTACGTCCAGATTTTTGGCCAGATTCAACCAGTGTGCAGTGAACAGACGTCGGCGCTGAAGCCCCGGGAATGGGCAGAGCGGGCAGGCAGCCATGTGGAGGACACGAACGGAACGTGAGCAAGGACAAGGCGACACACATGATCTTCACACACACACACACACACACACACACACACACACACACACACACACACACACACACACACACGACAGCTACAAGCATGGAATGAAGAAGAGATCCATAAAGAATGGAAATGGAAAACGTTTCTCAATTCTTCGCGGTAGAATTGGATGAGGTGGAATTTCGTAGATGGTAAAGAACCGGGAAGAAAGGATTAAATTATGAAAGTCTGATGTAGAGTTAATACCACTCAAGAGTGAAAAAGGGCGATGAAACTTCAAGCAACAGAGGAATGACACAACAAGGGTTTAATCATACTCGGCCTCTCCTCATGAAATAAATTTTTGAGAATCTGTCTTTGAAATCTAGCCTCTTGAAGAGAACAAAGAGAATGACGACGAACATGCGTTCTCATATTTACCGCCTTGTGTATTTTCAATCAATACTCTATAGTTAACACACCAAAACACTGCACGCGATTCCTGAGTACCAAACCTGAGTATGCATATGTTTATTTTCTTTTAAAATAATCGTTATGACAATCCATATTAAGTAACGAGATTCACTTTTTTAAATCAGACTCTTCTTTTCAATCCGTTGCAACCTCTTACCTCACGTAACATCTCCAAAAAGCTACTACTGCCTCCCTTCTGTTCGCTACCACAGCCATTGTAGGTGTTCAGTGCGGGCCATGGTGAAAAGGGATGGGCGAGCTCCTGCGCAGCACCCGTTTGCGTCATGAACCACGTGACCCCAATTCGACTGAAAAGCCAGACCAAACGTTGGCTGTCATGTCACATGGAGAGAGAGATTTCGAATGTTGCATAAAGTGACAATTTCCAACGCTGACCAACCAAAAATAACACGAAGAAGGTGTAATTGAAATAAAAGATGCACTTCTTTACAAAAGTGCTTCATATATCTCTGTTTTGATGAATTGTAACGTGATAATTTGGCGTTTAAAATTTTCGCTACTATTGTGACGCAAACTGGTGCCTGAAGCGCATTGTGGCTGAAGTATGATACGACACTCAAGTACAGACCCATCTCTTTCCACATGGCTTACCAGCCGACGAAGGCTGCGGCTAGGCAGCCTTCAAGGGCGTGCTCACTAGATAGCATTACTATGCAGCTCAGCGAGTAGCATTGATCAATTAGTTTTCAAAATTTGCGATAGGAACGCTACTCCCTTGTGCCTGTATCGGAAGATAATATGTATAGAAATAAAAAGCATGCAATGCACTGCAATGCAATATAATTCAATGCATTTGCAGCCTTCCCTATTTCGCAAACAACGAGCCGCGACTGGTACCGTCTATGGGTACCTTTTCCCATAGACGAAGGACAAACGAAGGAAGTTCCCCGTATCGAAGCGGCTGGAGCCAAGGCCACACGGCCTTCGGTGTCCGCCGCTCTCAATGGTGCCGTGCGCGAGCCAGCACGCGCGCGCTCGGCGGCGGCGGCGACGTGCCGGCGGCCACGCGGTCGCGGATGGGAGTAGTTACCGCCCCGCCCCTCCCCTCCCCGGGCACCGCCACGCCGCGCCGCGCCGCACATGCCGGCTTCGCTAATGACCTGCCGCACGCCCTGGACCGCCTCCAACTCAGGCCCTGCGCCGGCGAAGCTCAATCAGGAGCGTCTGTTCGGCGGGGTCTCCCGCTGGGATGAGTGGGCACTCCACCGTCGCGACTATGTACAGTAGTTGCTTCGGAACACAACTTTCTCATTAGAAAGCATTCCTCAAATACTTCATTAGGGTGCGTATTAACGTGGGACTGCTCCACTTAAGAATTCACAAGACGACACCCCGAATAATAATTCGTTTAGGTAAGTGGGTACTTTGGTCTCCTAAATAGTAGCAAATCCGCAACAAAATGTATAAATCAGATTGTTCTTTATTTGAGTCCACAAGGTGGCGAATTTTGAGCATCATCCGGCGGAATTTCGTCACCAATTGGGTCAGACACCTCTGGTTAAGTATTCTATATCCGGCTGCTTTCATCGTTTCTAAGTTTTTCATCTCCGATGAATTGAGCAGTGCCTCAAATTGCAGACTACGGATGGTACATGATCCCTCTTGCTCCTGGCTTCTGTCACTCTCAGCGTTCAGGTCCAGCGATGGGCTGATCTTATAAATACCATTTCCCAGCATTTTGAATGAGATCACGTGTATTGGAAGTAGGCATATAACAAGTTACAGAACTACAACTAGGAAGCAGCGTATTCGCAAAAAAAAAAAAAAAAAAAAAAACTTGAGAAATATTGTAAATCACCCTCAAACAATCAAGAACATCAGGAACAGATCACCAGAAACAACTTTTCAACTAACTCGAAACATCTTCATCCCAAACTCTTCTCCCTCACTTACGAACATTTTACTTTTTAGAAACAGAAACTCCAATTACCTTCATTTCGAGTCGCAACGATGCAAGTGCAAAAAAGAGGCCGGAATACTTTCTTCCTCCTGCAGCTCTCCCGACACGAGAGCTCCGCCTGGGCTTCAGAGCTTCCCAACATGGCTATCGCCGCACCGCATCGCCATGGCGCGCGGGGAATGCGCCTCGGAACCCCGCACGCGTAATATACTTTCCACGGCGCCATACGAAGCTGCAGCGGCGGAGCGCAAGATTGCTATCACGCCCCACGGCCTCGCGATAGCACGAGGTTGGCAGACCTGGCACATGCTCTTACTGCAGGAATGACCATCAATCGCGCTGCAGTTGCAATCTCTCTTACGCGACTTGATGTAATTACAGTTTTGTTATGGCGATAGGATCCTTTGACCGAGGTTGGCAGACCTGGCACATGCTCTTACTGCAGGAATGACCATCAATCGCGCTGCAGTTGCAATCTCTCTTACGCGACTTGATGTAATTACAGTTTTGTTATGGCGATAGGATCCTTTGACCGAGGTTGGCAGACCTGGCACATGCTCTTACTGCAGGAATGACCATCAATCGCGCTGCAGTTGCAATCTCTCTTACGCGACTTGATGCAATTACAGTTTTGTTATGGCGATAGCACGCGTTGGCAGAGGTTGGCAGACCTGGCGCATGCTCTTACTGCAGGAATGACCATCAATTGCGCTGCAGTTGCAATCCATCTTACGCGACTTAATGTAATTATAGTTTTGTTACGGCGATAGCACGCGTTGGCAGAGATTGGCAGACCTGGCACACGCTCACACTGCAGGAATGTCCATCAATTGCGCAGCAGTTGCAATCTCTCGTACGCGACTTGATGTAATTATAGTTTTGTTATCGGGGTAGGATGCTTCGGCCGGGGTTTTCCGAAGTTGGCAGACCTGGCACATGCCTTACTGCACGAATGACCATCAATTGCGCTACAGTTGCAATCCCTCTTACGCGACTTGATGTAATTACAGTTTTGTTATGGCGATAGGAAGATTTGACCGAGGTTGGCAGACCTGGCACATGCTCTTACTGCAGGAATGACCATCAATTGCGCTGCAGTTGCAATCCCTCTTACGCGACTTGATGTAATTACAGTTTTGTTATGGCGATAGGATACTTTGACCGAGGTTTACAGACCTGGCGCATGCTCTTACTGCAGGAATGACCATCAATTGCGCTGCAATTGCAATTCCTCTTACGCGACTTAATATAATTACAGATTTATTTATTTATTTATTTATTTATTTATTTATTTATTTATTTATTTATTTATTTATTTATTTATTTATTTATTTATTTATTTATTTATTTATTTATTTATTTATTTATTTATTATTTATTTATTGCTCTTTTTATTATATGCTCGCGCATGCACTTACTTCAGGAATGACCATCAGTTGTGCTGCACTTGTAAATCTGTCTTACGCGTATTCATGTAATTAGTTTAGTTTCTTCCGTAATTATTTTGATATTCAAATTATTTTCCTGTGGAATGGCATGCTAGCTTAGTTCTGCAAAAAGAAAACACGCAATTCCGAGCAAACAAACAAGGTTTAATCCGCTTAGTCATTTAATAATTTCTGTAACAATGTTACCTCACAGAGATGTACGGAGAATTGAAATAGTTCTGAAACGAGAGCACGCACTTCATAAACATTTTCCGAGACGTTAAGTACAAACAAACCTGTACAAACGTTATTTAACGGATTAAAAAATTGCATATGATGGTTATGTTGCAATTTTCGTTCCTATATTTTTTTTCTTCCCATAAGCAAGGTAAGCTGTCATATCAAGCATTGCAAAGCACAATGCTGTTTACAGACAATCCAGTGCGACCAATGTCAAGGTGTGACCCAAATCGCAGTTCCGCAATCGAGGGGTTGCACGCCTCGTTCGTCGGGGCGTCGCCTGCGCCGTGTGCGGCGCGGGCGACGCTGCTGGCGCGGCGTTTTCACCCGCTGGGCACGCCCGCGCGCTCGCGTAACGCCTGTTGTGTCTCACACTAGCGCCCGTTTATATACCGCACACGGATTCGGTGGTATAACTATCAGCGTACCGGACTGTTGTACCCGAGTTTGCGGGTTCGGACCCGATCAAAACCGTGGATTTTTAAGGGCGAAAAAATCCTTCGTACGCCTTCCTTCGGGGGAAGTAAAGCCGGCTGTCCCATGTAGTAGATTTACTGCATGTAAAAGATCCTCAAGCCTAAAAGAAGCCTCTGAGCAAAATTGAGATTCGCCTGTTTCGTCGCCCAACATAATACCTCCTTTATCCGCTACGTGGTGAGAGGAGCGTAGCAAAATTTGCGGGGTTAGACGGAAGAGCGGGCCTGATGGCCTGAGTCTCGCCACGTAAAATAAGGCATTAACTAACTAACTACCGCTCGTCCAACGTTCACCGTCTGTCGATGAAACGTCAAATCACCTGGAAGACTGCGTCAAGATAACTGGGTGTAGTTCTTGCATTCGTTCATTAATAGAGACAATCACATATTTCATACAGATTTTGAATTTTATCGCCGGCGGCGCTAGCCGAATTCGTTTACTACGCTCCGTGAAGTCACGAAGGTTAAGCGAATTCGAGACTCGCGGGTTCCTGGATGGGTGACTGGCTAGGAACCCCGGGATCTAACTGCAACGAGCCCCTGGCCGGAGGGATAAAAGGCACTGACTGACTGCGACGTGACGAGACTTGACAAATATAGTAATTAATCAATAACAGTAACGATAGTAATTACTTGGTAACGGAGGATTACTCCAACAAAAGCGCTCAACACCCATCAAGGGATAAGAGATGCGTTGCGTCAACAACGACGCAAAAAATAAAAAAAATAAAAATAAAAAGAAACCTATTCCTAATTCAGAATAATGTTACGCATAACCCGTACATAGTATACATTTTTTTATTTACACACTCTTACATGAAATGCTATTGTAAATATGTTTTTAAGGTAAAAATTCCAAATCTTTATTTCTATTTTCGTATACATCTGCGCGTTATGAACAGTCGTGTAAACACTGTTTCGAGTGAATAAAAACGTTTGAATATTTTACGTAAGGGATGCCCGCAAATTCAAGGTTCATGGAATAACACGCTTATTCTACTCCACAGAGAATCTTACGTCATCATTCCGAAAAATATATAGACACACAAACATTCAAGTCAAAGTACTAATATTACCGGAAAATACATGTTCACGAACAAAAAAGAATACCTGGAACTTTCAAGGACTGTTTGGAATCAGCAGACAGAATCCATCCAATCAAGACAATTGTTTTTCAACTGAGAACGATTTATGAAAAATCGAAAACGAATACGCGAAATTAGTGACGTTGACCGTCGTAAATTCGAAGTTCCTTGCACAATTGCAAGTTCTTCGAATTTCGTGTGGGTCCCCATCTCTCAGATTTGCTTCCTAAATGAAACTAACAGAGAAACTCTCGCGAAGTCTGCGGACATGCAGGTCCTCATTACTGAAAATAAAAGAAGACCCGAGGGAGATGAGGCGCGGACGGAAGGAGCAAAGGTGGATTCGACTAAGAAGATAATAATAGAGACGGGACGAGATGACGAGCAGACGGTGGAGGAATGCTATAAAGGCAACAGGTCTTCATGGCAGATTCGAGGCAAATTGCGCAATTTTGCGAACGGTATCCTGGGGTCCGAGACTGGAACTAGACGCAGACTGCACTACCCCCTCCCCTTGCAAGTTTCACCTTAATAATGCACCTCCTCCTGCATTCAGATTCTCAGAAAGGAGCATAGCGTCTTTGAGGAGTTTGGGTCTTTGGGTGTAGCAATATTATGTTTGCCACAATCATATGGAAGGGTCACAGCATGAGCCAACGTAACATTAAATATTGTACTTTACCCTCTTGCGTAAAAAAGTATAGACGTATGATCATTAAATACCATAATTCAACGCAATTTGAACTGCATTTTTCATCACAAACCTTTTTTTCTCGCTACCGGATAGCGCAATCCGATCAGAAAATAATCACGTACGGCAACACTTTCTCACGTACTACCGGTTCGCTCACGGCCATTCTCTTTAACGGTTACTATAGGTAATGAAGTCCTACACCACGATCTGGAATATATGGCTAATGGAAACCCCTTGCAAGTTGTGCCTAGACGATGGAGAAAAGTACCGGAGACTTCGCATGGCAACTTTAAGGAACATAAGACGGTTACCGAAGGCACGCTGCAATGCTTTCCACAAGCACGGCAACAACGTTGTAACTTCAAGTAACTTCAGACAAATGCCGACGAGCGAAGAAGCCAAGATAGTACGAGCACCGTTTTTCCGCACATTGAACTCGGAACTTGCAGCATCATTGCTGCATCCCGGGCGCTCTCTTCCCAGAGCAAGGCCCTCTGGAACGACTTTCGAGGCGGACAGAACAAGGAAGAAATTGCAGGGAGCAAGGAGGCAAGAATGAGCCGAGACAGCAACTGGAAGTGAAGGGAGACCGAATCCTGGATGCCACTGGCGGCCTTTGAAAATCGTTGAAGCAGTCGAGATAAGAAAAAGAAAATAAAACGTGTAAAAAATACCAAAGTGACAAGTTGTTATTGTCGACCCGACTGTCGTATCTACTTCAATGAACATGCAAAGAATAAACTAAGCATTCGGACGGTGCACAATTTCGCAACACCCACCATGTTGTTTTCTCATATTCAGCTTCTGAATATGCAATTACTCATTTACATATCCTGAATCACACATATTGATACAATAACTCTCGTCCCGGCAAATGCCGAGATTTCTTCCGCATCAGCATAATATTCTCATTACGTTGCTCGTATTAAGTTGTTAAGATCGCCATTTTCGTTTTCGCACCTCACTTTCTTGGCACGCATTCCCCGTCGCCACCGAGATTACACTCGGCACAATCGCTATCCTTCTCCCTCGTAATGTGACCTCCCCGTCCGCCTTCAAGCAACGGTACTCGTTTATGCCAAAAAGCCGCGGCTGAGGGTCGGGAGGTGACTTATTTTCAAAAGCGAGCTCCGCTCCGCCGCGCACGAATAACGCGTAATGAGAGCCCCCGCGCCGGGGCCGCCGCCGCCGCCGCCGCCGCCGCCGCCGCGTCCGAGCGAACAAGTGAAAAGCCCCGCCCTTCGCCTGCAGATTGCCCCTTGTCACTTTCCGCGCCCGAGGAAGCAGTCGGGGATTGCTCCGCTGCGCCCACTCCCGCAACGGCCCCCGCTCCCGTGGTTGCTTGGTTCTTGGCGATTCCAGGCGCGTCAACTACTCAGGTCATTTTCCCGTAAGTATAGTGCATGCTTTTCCCCTCGGGAAGAGGCGGTGATCTTTTCCAGCTGGATGACGAGATTCAGGCCCCCGTCGCCGCGCCGCCCCCACTCCATTGGTTGGTTGGTTGGTTGTTAGTGACTCCAGGCGCGTCAACTACTCATGTCATTAGTCGCGTAAGTGTAGTGCATGTTTTTTCCTCGGGCGGATGCGGTGATCTTTTCCAGTTGGATGACGATATTCGGGCCCCGTCGCCGCGCCGCCTCCGTTCCATTGGTTGGTTGGGCTTGGTTGTTTGTTAGTGATTTCGGGCGCGTCAACTACCGAGGTCATTAGTCCCGTAAGTATAGTGCATATTTTCCCTCTCGGGAAGAGGCGGTGATCTTTTCCAGCTGGATGGCAAGGTCCGGCGGCGACGTACCGTCGACAAACGGGATTTCCCCAAACCAGGTATCCCCCACCAGCGGGGTCCCGCCCCAGTCGGGACAAGCTCTAAGCTCCCGACCGGTCTCCCAGTATGTGAGGTAGTGTATTGCATGTTAGTGTGTGTGTAAAGGGAGAGGATAGAACAAGGAAGAAGGAAAGATCGCGAGCGGTCCGGGGCCCGTTTGTTAGGGTACTGCTCCGGCATTCGCCTGGTTCTGTTCGGAGAAACCACGGGAAACTACCGATCAGAGCAGCCGGCTGCTAGAATTCTCCTCCAGACAGTGATTGAATTCGACCTAGCTGACAAACTAGTGTCGAAAATCCTGCCACTGTCTGGACTCGAACCTAGGACCTCCCGGTCAGAGGCACTGCAGTGACATCAGTTGATGCCCTGAGCCACCTCTCCCTGTGCCTCCGCTCTCGAGTCGCGGGCTTCTCGCTTTCGGCGCTTTCTTTCATTATTGTGATTGCTGAGTGCGGTTGAGAGGTAGGTCGGCAAAGAAAGTCATGCTGAAATTATTGAGCTCAATGAGCAACTCGCAATGACTGACTAACCTCTGTATGCATAGGACACTCAGTCATACTTTATTAGTTAATCCCATTATAAGTAAAGAATTATCGTACTGTTCTGGAAAATACTCTTCAAAAATCTCCAATTTTTTCACGATTCATCATTATTCGGAAACGGGAAATTCCATACGTGGCCGATGGTCAGACATAAATTAGCTTCTCTCCCAATGATTTCGATGGTTTGTAAATATTGCCACTTTTTGCCTAGTTACCGTTACGGAACCTTGCACGGGAAAATGTGTTTCGGCTATTTTCGCGAGACTTCACGTAGCCCACCTGGGAAACAGGATGTTCGTAGCGAGAGCATACAGCGTGTTCCCTGATGGCTCCGATGTGCACACAAGGGCGGTGCCACGTTAATGCATTTGTTGGATCGATATCCATCAATCAGCAAAGGGTTCATGTCAGAGATATACGAGGATCCCCTTCTGGGGAAAGGCGGAACGACCACAACACAAGGTTAACGAGTAAACTGTCATATAAATGAGACAAAGAAGTGGCCGTGTTATTCATCCACCACTCTGCTTATGTGTTGAAGTATATTATTATTTGCACGGAATACGTCTTTAAATAAACTGATGAAACATAATATGCCGCAATAAACACATAAACCATTATTTTTCAGAAATGTCTGAGTATACAGTAGGCTTACATTGTAGTAACAAACCATCAACACTATTGAAATCCTTGCAGGGCGAAAATAATTTGTGACAAAAACTATTAGTAGAGAGGATCATGTACTGAATGTCATTTCATACACTGAATGAGGGTTAAACTCGTTGAAATATAACAAATTATGCATACAATAATCTGACATTCAATAATAATATGAATGGAATAAGAATAGCGGTATGATAAAATGATTTCTTCCGCAGATTTCTAAAAATGGGTAATTCATTTTCTATCAAAATTAACTTACCTAGAAACTACACGAGTCTTAACCGTTTAACTTATTTAAAGCTCTGGGAGATTTGGGAACATAAGGAGAACGTATTTCACTTCCGGTGCTGAAAAAAAACATCAAATCACTCATGAAAGAAAGCCGCACTATAAACACGCACCTAAGTCTGTCAACTGACGACTCTGAAATTCCAATGCACATTCCATCGAATTCAAAACAACGCTTCTAAATTTACGCGTCCATTGACCGCGTCGAAGGCGTACGCCAGCTCTAGCCAACGCAATGGGCCGACTGACCCCCCCCCCCCCAGCGACCGAATTAAAGGGCTGGCTGAAACTTGGGAAGCATGTGGGAGGAAAAGCCATGGCGTCACGCAGGCCTCGCAGCCGCCCAACTAACTTCTCGTCCTCTCGCAGCCGCTCATTTACGCAACCCTCCCCGAGTCACGCGGATTACGTAACTCATGGGACAGTACGAGAACAGACGCTGGCTTCGAGAGTAATTATTAGACATCGGATGTTTAGGGAAATGCCTTTTTTTTCTAGAGAACTTATTTAAAGGCTGATAATATATGTGCATAAAATCATGACAAATGTTGACATATGACGAAGTTTTATAACGCTTATTTTTGCTTATTTGAGCATAAATGCCTATTTTTTTGCATAAATACCCTTTTTAGGACTTTTTGCCTTTTATTTATTATATTTATATACAATGCTAAGATATCGGAGAATCACACTGATTCTGTCTCCCAGTCGTCGCAAATTTGGAATTGTGATTCTTGAAAAGTTACTGGTAATACGTAAATATTACTGGTAATGGAAACTGTTAAGAATAAAATGTAGAAGTTGTAAATATGTAAATCTAGTTTTACATTAAAATGTACGAACTGGTATTGTGTATTTAAGTTTACAAAATAATATAGACAAAATTTACAATTTTTCTATTTGATTGTGTATGTACCTTATGACAATGCCTTTTTTCTCCTTATTCTTGACTTTTTCAGTGCCTTTTTGGGCGCCTAAAAGACGATTTTTTAGTGCCTAAACATCCAATGTCTACTAATTATCCTTCGTCGACTAATTGTAATAATATTAAGACTGTTTATGGTACAGACCCAACAGTTCCGACTTATTTTCTTAGTATATTGGTCGAAAGTATACAATTCGCAACATTATAAATTAATCATTTAGTCGTTCCAATCTTCCTCGACGGTCGAAAATATTATTACGAATAATACTTCCTATTACTTACCTAGAATTCCTATCACTCACCTAAAGAGATCAGCATTTCAATTCAACTTGCAGGTCACTGTATTTGGGAGGTTGAACGTTCTCTATAACTGAAAGTATAATTGTGTCGTCTCTTTATGACGTTTTGCGAGAACTCATTGTCGCAGGTTCGTATCTCAGTAGTAGCAACAGCTCAGTCAAAAGGATCGTACGGAATACAGAAAAAGGAAAATATTTATCGCTTAACTCCTGAGAGAATTACGTACCTTGTCGAGTTCGAAAAAATCGTACATAAAACCAAATGCAGTTATCAGTTTCCTATTCTACAAATATTGCATGACGTTTGTTGCGCGAAGTTGGGAAGAGGAATATTTAAGCTGTCGGAACTTTTATGCCGTAAATTTTGGGCGTTGATACCTTTTTAAACATTACAGACTTGTGAAGTGTGTTTCGCCACATTTCATGGAAATTCTAATTACTTTATTAAACAAAATATTCATGTTCTGAG
Source organism: Teleogryllus occipitalis (assembly GCA_011170035.1). Classification (NCBI taxonomy): domain Eukaryota; kingdom Metazoa; phylum Arthropoda; class Insecta; order Orthoptera; family Gryllidae; genus Teleogryllus; species Teleogryllus occipitalis. Next base: position 26,071 of record BLKR01015444.1, read on the forward strand.
ATCTCATTGTATGTTTCAAACAATTTCCCATGCAACACCCATTTTTTTTCCCCGTTCTCAAAATTTAAGTAGTATATGACTTAGTGTAGGGATCACAGAATTTTGAAAATGTGCACACAATTCACTTTTCCCTACGCAGTTTTAACTGTTTTTTGACGTAAAATAAATAAATAAAAAAATTTAAAAAAATAAACACAACATGAAAAAAATACAACTGGTGTTGTAATTTGCTGGATTGCAATGGACGCTATTCTAATACCGAAAATACCAGAAATTCATCTTTCTTTATTCTTTAAGTCTATGGCTATACATTATTATTATTATTATTATTATTATTATTATTATTATTATTATTATTATTATTAATGTTATATTCAAAGCCCTTCTTTACACACAAATAGTTAAATGACCTTCGTAATAATCGGTTGTGATATCCAATCAATATCCAAGCGCGAAAGTAACTTGTTTTATAATCTCAATTTAAGTCAGTCTCTTAACATGAAATTCAATTATATGAAAAACTAGACCATTTTAGGAAACGCAACAGAAATGTTGAGGTAAAACATTCTTCGGCTAAATGCTAATTGCTCAAGTTGGACAACTGCTAAATGCCAATTGCCCAAATGCCTCATTCCCATTTGATATAGAGAACAATACTCCTATACATATACCCATTAAGTGGCATTACTTACAATTCTTCTACATGTTCCTTGAAAGCACTACCATCACAGCATTGAAATGTCTCTTATCGCCTTTCAACAAGGCCGATCCGCGGCCAAGACCTCTGTCGCCTGCGGTACACTTTCTTCTGTACACAAGAAGAGACATCTCTCGTCAATACAAACAGCAGGCACAAGGAAGCGGGTTATCGGGGAGATAACGAAGGCACCGAGCTAATGTTACGGCCTTGCCGTCAGTTATCGGCTCTCCACATTCCGGAAACAGGCCACTTGCTACAGAGCGGTCGCTGAAAGATTGATGGCACTCGCTGCAGCGAATGAACATGTGAATCGTATCATGTACAATCGCATACACATGATGCGCTCGACAATATTTGCTTTTGTAATGGTTCCAAATTCGCAGCAGTTAAATCTGTAAGAGTAAAAGATTCCGGTGTTTTTCAATGATATCACATTTTACACTTAATATACTGCTCTGCTAGATACCGTGCCTTAATACGTTACTTTAAAATGAAATCAGTAACGAAGACATTTGCTTCGTTAACACTATGCCTCGTTTAACACGATTTTCTTAGTTTTGATCCCCAATGCCGAGAATACTATTTATTATCTCTCTATAATGACAAACCTCCACAAACGTTTAAACGTTATCGCCGAAGACTGATTGTTAACAAACTTACTATTATCTGGTAACTGTTCACACATCACTAACTATACTGTCGACCGTTAAACTGGCGAGATACACTGCTGGTGAAGAGGCACCTTTACCCGAACTCTTTCTCCGATCAACACCAGGCGAATGCCGGAGCAGTTCCCTAACAAACGGGCCACGGACCGCGCGCGATCCTTCCTTCCTCTTCCCTGTCCTATGCTCTCCCCTTACACACACACTTACACGAACATGCACTACACTACCACATATTTCGGGAGACTGGTCGGGAGCTCAGAGCTTGTCACGGTTGGGGCGGTGCCCCACTGGTGGGAGAGTCCTGGTTAGGGGGAAACCCCACGGTAGGTCGGCGCTTGATCTCGCCATCCAGTGGGGGAAGATCACAGCCATCTCCCGAGAAAAACATGCACTGCACTTACGGGTCTAATAACCTAAGCTGTTGACGCGCCCGGAATCACTAACCAACCAACCCAAACTCGTTAAATGGAAAATAACGAAAGAATAAAACAAAGTGCCAAGAAAAGTTCACAGCCATACACTGATGACAAATCTGAAGGAGATCACACCCAATCATCACATGGTTTCGCGAGTGCGTGGGGCGCGAAGTTTGCCAACTGGGCTGTTGGCAGCGTCTCTTCGCCCCAACGCGCGGCGCGGAGGCCACGGAAGTTCCCAGCCGCATTCCGAACATTCCCCGGCGCAGACCATCCAAATATAAACAAAAGCACCCGCCGGCCACCAAGCAGCCCCTCCGAAGCGCACTCGGCACGGCGTTTGGCACGCGCCCATCCCAGGTTGGCGACCCCGCGCAACAGCGAAAGACACTCGGCGAGCGGCGACTGCCCGTTAATTACCTGGGTTGCCGCCGCCGCCGCCGCCGCCGCCGCCGCCGCTCGCGCTGGGAATGACAAGCGACCGCCGCACGGCGCTCCACTTCGGAGCGTCGTTAGGGATGTTCCGGGCCCTAATCTCCCGCTCCCAGCGAGATACCAGGCTGTTCTGTGCCAAAGGCTGCGACCGACACGACTTGAGATCTTGGATAGAGTCTCGACCTCGTAAGGGAGTTGGTACAGTGTTGGCGACAAGTCTTACGATTGATTGATTGATTTTTTTCGTGTTTCCGGGCGCGTCAACTGCTTTGGTCATTAGTCCCGTTAGTGCAGTGCCTGTTTTTCTCGGGAGATGGCGGTGATCTTCCCCCGCTGTATGGCGAGATCCGGTGCCGACCTACCGTCGGCTAGTGGGGTTTCCCCCTAACCAGGACTTTCCCACCAGCAGGGCACCGCCCCAGCCGGGACAAGCTCTAACCTCCCGACCGGTATCCCGGAATATGTGGTAGTGTAGTGCATGTTTCTGTGCGGACGGTACTAATTTCCTGCATTTACAGGTCCGCGATAGCAAATTCGATCTCCGGTGCTGCAATATCGCCCAGGGCATGCGGATGTCATTCCCCATGGGTCTTTTTTGTTCAATTACTAAAAAGGAGGGTTCTCAATTTTTCGATTGTCTAGGGCCTTAAGTCGAAGTCAAGCCCCGACTACAAGAGTATTGAAAAACATCGACGTCACTTGTGCTTAAGTATTTGGAGAGAAAATACCAAAACGGACAAGGAAGAACAAGAGAATGGAAATGACCTGTGTTATAGATGTAACCAAGGGTCATTAGGTAGGTTACGCAAAACCAGCACACTATGCTCTTCATTCAATGTGTTTATAAGAACGGAAATGAATTCTCGTAACTTTTTTGAGGAAGGTTAGTGAAAGTGGAATTCTTTAGCCTTTTTGCTTCTAACTCGGCAGCCGAAGAACCTAAAGGGGGCGTTCATCGCAACTAATCCTAACAGCAAGAGAATAGAATGGCGAAGAGCGTACCGGAAACAAAAAGCAAGTAAACGCGAGCTGTGAAAAGTGGGCGGGAGCGGAGGGCCCGGATGCCGCGGGCGATGGCTGCTGAAGGCGCACCACACGCCGCAGTTCTCCATTGAGCGGCAGCGATTTATCGCCACGACGATGACGACGACGACCGCCCGCGGCCGCGCAGGAAGCGGAGACAATGGAAGCGGCGGCGGCGGCGACGTTGGCGGCGACTGCGGCGGCGGCGGCTGTGGTGGCGGCGGCGGTGGTAGTGGTGGTGGCGGCGGCGGTGGTAGTGGTGGCGGCGGCGGCGGTGGTAGTGGTGGCGGCGGCGGCGGCGGCGGCGGTGGTAGTGGTGGCGGCGGCGGCGGTGGTAGTGGTGGCGGCGGCGGTGGTAGTGGTGGCGGCGGCGGCGGCGGTGGTAGTGGTGGTGGCGGCGGCGGCGGTGGTAGTGGTGGCGGCGGCGGCAGTGGTGGCGGCGGCGGCGGCGGCGGCGGCGGTAGTGGTGGCGGCGGCGGCGACGGTGGTAGTGGTGGCGGCGGCGGCGGCGGTAGTGGTGGCGGCGGCGGCGGCGGCGGCAGTGGAGGCGGCGGCAGCGGCCCACGCGGAAAGCATTTCAAATTACCCTTGCACTGGGGCCCCGGTCGGGCAGCGCTCCGCGTCCCCCCAATCTCGACCGTCTGGTAAGACCTCACGAAGGCAGATGACGGGTGTCCTTGCGTCATCACACGGGGTTTTCGCATGTCAACATTCAGAGATCTTGTGACAACAGTGTCTGCAACGGAGAATATCCCCAAGTGGAAAACTAATATAATGTTTCTATCATCTTGTGCAATACCTTTCACTATGTCCTAAGGAATGTAAAAATGATATTCCTAAGAAAGTTTCCTTGAAAGTCATAAGCAGCGATACGCTTTGCAGATGGGAGCATTCTGCGGTGCTCTCCACGCAACCCCTGCCTCATTCACTGTCATTGGGTTCCAGATGTTCCTAAGATGGCTGAAAGTATCCGATTTCCCTGCCTCTGCGATGATTTATGGTAAAGCCAAATATTTTATTAGCTAAAATTAAAAATTGTGTTTTCTGTACTGTGATTACCTCCCAAACAAAGTTGTTCAATCCACAGCACAGTTTTAGAGATAAATCAGCATGAGTACACTGTCAGAAATTACATTAAATTTAATGTCGATTTAAATTACGAGTAAACATGAATTTTAATGCACCGTGTACATTAAAGGTAGATTAATATACCCGTGCATTAAATTTCATGCTTAAATTAAAATCAATGTATATTTAATGTACGACTGGTAACTTGCGTACATTAAATCTAATGTACGCGTACATTAAATTTAATTTACGCACATGAAAATTACTATCATGTACTTTACATAAAAAATAATGCAGAAATTTCTCACAGTGTACATGAAGTCCACAATTTCTCTTTACTTCCCACTACGAGTACCAGCGTCTGAAACTAGCGTCGCTCATTGAGGTCTCCGAAACCCTAATAACGCCAACCTCAACCCAACGCCTGCGACTCACTCCCCTTTGGCTCGCACCTCACGCGGCCCCTCGTTATTGTGTCCCATTGCGGGGAGGGGGGCGACCGCCCTGCGTTTCTTGCGCTCTCCGCCTAAGTGTGAGAAAAAAGCCAATTGCCTCCCCAAGGCTGCTTCCTGTGACTTCCTCGTGGAAATCGAGGTGCGCGCTCTTTACGAGCGCGGGCGGCTGAGAGGCTGGAGAAGGGAACGGTATTTTCCGCTGCTTTCAAGAATATTCTTCCATTTCGCGGCAGAAACCTTAAGACTCGTAACAACAGGAATGTGCGGTTTTATTCAAAACGCTCAATAAAACTGTATTCTCACTTTCGCAACAATGCAGTCGGATAACGAACAGTATTAGAGAAAATGAGTTGGGTCTATTATAATCCACAAGTAGAATGAAAACAAATGACCTGATTTTGAAATGCAGAAAACTTGCTGAACTCTTTTACACACAAGGCCTATTATCCAACAAAAGTGCGAATGGTTTCTGTAGGAATTCACTGTAATTGGCCGTTTTCTCCTAAGCTTATAATTTTTTCCACTATTCAAAATGAGTGCAACACGACCTGCATACTTCGGTACAAGCTTTGTCCTCATTATTTTTTGGAGAGTGACAGTTTACTGTAACTTGGCTTTGCTACAGTATTTTGAAAAATTATCAACTCGAAAAGGCATTTTAACAAGTTTTGTCCAACAAGTCTTTGTAGGCAATCTGCAACCTACTCTTCGTCCGTATAGATCTCATGGGATCAGCTGAAAATTTCACTCATTAAATTCGAAAAAATCTTACCCGAAATAGTATTATCCGATATCGCATCATAATGTCTTAAAATACATTTGAATTCATCCTTGATAAAAGTAACTTTTGCTGGTTTTCTTGGAAGTAATCTTCATTAATATATCAACCAAACGCTGTTATTCGTTAGTCGAATTCAATACTTCTAAGCCGACCAACATCCTGTCTTCCTACCGATGACAATAGCTTTTCACCACTTGAAATTCAACAAACACGACCAGCTCAATGTCACGTTGGACACGACTCCGCGTGGCGGGCGCCCATGGATCCGGGGCGGGCGTTGTCGGAATACGGTCCCGCACCGCACAGTGGGCTAGAATGGGCTGGGTGCGTGCATTGCGTTTCACACGTAGTTCTGTTAAAAGAACTTCGATTTGGGTCACACGTATTTACTCTGACATCTAAACTTCTAAAGCAATAATACTTTTTAAAAACTGCAAAATGCAAGTCGCGCAATCCCCATTTTTAATTAATTTCATTATCATAAAGTTCGCGTAGTTGACGGGTGGCCAGGAATGACTAATTAATAAACACTATTTATCGTTTCTTTTTTAATTATTACATAACTTGAATGCATGGACTTTATTTATTACGTATACTTGTATATCTACCCTTCTGAAAACTGAAATAATGTATATATTACAGTAATTGAATTGAACACTGAATTGAAATTCAGTCAAATTTAGGATTTTTGAGAATTACTTTAAATACGGCAAGATTTATTGAACTGCAAATTGAACTGACATTTTCAACATTTTCCAAAATGCTGTAATTCGCAATTGATCGCAGCTGCACTCGAGTATGTATGATGCTCTTTCAATGAACATATCTTCCTTAAAACTCTCTGCTCAATACAGAGGCACAAATAAGTTCCAGCATTTTTCTGATCTAATTTCCCAATGAAATTATATTCACATCATTTTTAAATCTTTTGTATTATGTTCGGCATGTTTTTTTTTAAATAAATTTCACAATCAAAACCTGGTGTCGAATATTAAGATGGCTAAACATGTATATAATTTAAAATTATATGTTATAATAAAATTATAAAATTATTTCGTTGTTATAAAATAGTTTTGAAAAAAATTATTATAAATTCGTTAAAAAAATATGAACATTGGTTAAAAACGTTATAAATTCGTTATAAACAGTATGAGCATTCGTTAAAAAAGTTATAAATTCGTTATAAACATGAACATTCGTTAAAAACGTCATAAATTCGTTATAAACATAAAATAGTTATAAACATTATAAAATCGTTTCGTGGTTACCATGGATATAATTTGTTCGTTCAAGCTCTTTTCAGCCCACTGTGCAGCGCGGCGCGGCAGCTGCCCAACGCCTCTCGCGCACCTGCCCGGGCGGCCACGAGAGCCCCCGCGGACGCTGCATCTCGAGCGGCCGGAACACGGCGGAGGCCGCCTCCGCACTCGCAGCCGCTGCCGCTGCCGCCCCGCTTCCGCGGCAAAAACAGCCGGCTCTCCGGCAGATGCGCGGAGCGGCCTCGCCTTCGACAGCTCACGCGGCGCCGCGATGCGACGTCTCAAGGAGAAGGCAGTTGGGAATCGTTTACTCTATACACACTGGCCACCACGCCAATCAAAAGGTGGGATTCAACATGTGACTGAGTCGTGATAGGTCGGCTTCTCGTATCACTACGTCTGAACCACCAATCCATCCGTAATTGTATTCTTTCATATTTCCCCTGTCATTATCAGCCCTGCCAACGGTAATCCATCCAGCGTTTGTTTTAATGGCACGCTACCATTGTGAGCATCTGCCCGAAAAATGAGGCGGGCTAAAAGGTGTGCAGCTTCACCCTCGTCTCGGGGACGAAGTACGGCCCTCTACGCCCTACATTGCGCCATACTCTGTTCATTCTGGATAAATATCAAGAATCAATTGAAGAAAAAAAAGGAATCGTTCCTGGGCTGCAACATTGATGCAACTCGAGAAACTCGAATTCTGTTAATTATAAATGTTGTATTTTATAATACAACATTGCTTTCTCTATGTAATAAAATTAATACAATAAATATGAAATAATAAATATTAATAAGGTTATGGTGCCAGTATTTTAATTGTCCGTTAAAAATAACACCCTTATCTCAAAATTTCATTTTTCGAATTGTGACAAAATTGCAACCCATGAACGATATATTTTTTAACGTTAACTGTAAACACAACTTTCGACAGGTTGCTGGTCTTAAGTTATATTTTACGAACACAAAATACTTTTGGAATCATATTCATTAGGGATTCTGCTACACATTTGTTCCGAAGAGGACTGAGAACAAGGAGTTTTGACAATGGAGAAATTGTTCTAATTTAGAAAATCCACTTTCTGCGTGAATAAGAAGTACACATTTTAAAATCATTTTCATTTAGAATTGATAATTTTTCTAAATCATTACGTATTCATGCTTTCTTTTTGTGGGTATCTGAGAAAACGTTTGCTAAAATTTTGCAATGGTTTTCGATCACACATTCCTCCTGCTCGTATACGCTCTCATAACCAGACAAGGCTGGCAGTCTGCTCTTAGCCAGATGACTCCTGACAAAAACAAGAGAAAGCTTCGAAGCAACGTTGCCAGAGCCGCTGCCTCCTCAAAAACTCTCCTCCCGCGCTCGTTTATTTAGATTCATCTTTTTGGGGAAGAACCTTTCAGAGTGCATCATTCCTCAAAATAGAGAAGTTCAGAGAAAAATTAAAAAGTATCTCATAAAACTTCACCGAGAAATAATTTTTGTACGACGTTTGTTGGTCGTTTTAGCAAGCAAGTTCTCACGTGTGATTACGTTCTGAAGTAAGTTATCAAGTCCAAAATGTAAGTGAACAACCGAATCATGATAACAGTGAGATTAGATATCAATGATAAAAATGAGTATGATTTACCAATGCGACCTTTAGGCATACGTAGGCGTTACGCGTTCTCGAAATCTGAACAAACATGACATAGGAAACCGTGGGGAATCCCCGAGGGGTAATTTCCATTCGAGTGAAGACTATTCCTATTGACTCAACAGTGGCTGGGGGTAAACGTACGGCTTCACATTGGGGGTTTGTGCACTTGCCAAACAAACGAGGAAAGAACGGTGAATCGAAGTGCAACAGATAAGATTGTAGCAACTGCAAGAGCGAAGACCGAGTACACTCAACGACGGGAATGTGTCTGAATGCGGCAAACCGCGCTCCTCTGTGGGAGCCCTGCCGGGTGCGTCTTGCGGTGTGGGCGCAGGCGAGCGCGCGCGCAGAGGCGGTCACGCGTCGCGGGAGAAGTGTGACAGGACGCACGCGCCGCGAGCCGCGCTCGCTACGCGCAGCGGAGCCACGGGCGAGGCGAGTGGGCGGGGACGAGGGCGCGGGTTGTGGGACGCGGGCGCGGGGGGGGCGCAGGTGGGGGCGTGGGCGGAGGAGCGGGCGGGGACGGAGGTGGGGGCGGGGGCGGGGGCGGGGCGGGGGAATGAGCGGGGACGGGAGGCGCGGGCGGGCGCGAGTGAAAATACAGATGGTGATTGTTCAAGTGGGCAGAGGTAGGAGGGAGGATGATGTTGGTGCACATGCACGAGGGAGGGAATGAAGGTGGTGTTGGTGCAGGCGGACGCGGGAGTGGGGATGTTACCGGTAGTGCAGGAGGACGTAAGAGGCATTGGGGATGCTGATTGTGCAGGAGGTAGGGTTTGGAATGGGGATGTTAGTGGTGATGCAAGTGAACGTAATGCAGGTGGGCAGGGGGCGGAAGTGGGGATGGTGGTGCTGGTGTCGGTGGGCGGGGCGTGGGTGGGAGTGAGGCAGGGAAGGTGTTTGTGCAGAAGGGAGCAGTGGTGGAGGAGTGGAGCAGAGGAGGCCATTTGCATATCGCGTGCAGCGCCGCCGCGCCGCGCCGCGCCGCGCGCAGTGTGTGCCGCTGGCGCCGGAGGTCGGCCGCTCGCCGCCGCCGGCCAATGCCCGCCGCCGCACAGCCGTCTGTGCCAGGGCTGCGCACGGAGCGAATGTCGGTCAGCGGTGAACTCTCAACACTTCTCGGTATCATGATTGATATTAGTTGGGGAAATGCTTACTGCGCATTGTGTGTGAAACAAAGTCAATTGAAGCCGATCCGGTGACCGAGATCGCCAAGTTAGTAGTGTCATAGCGACCTCGGACAGAAGGGTCGCGGTTTCGAGTCCCGCTAAGGGCATGGTTCTATTTGTGTTCGTCCTTTCATCCCTTATCACCATATCGTTTCATCTTCATAGTTACCATAACGTTAACTCCAATAGTGGTCGCTAATGACCTAGATGTTGATGCGACCTTAAATAACAAAAAAGCCAATTTAATACTCGTTTGTAAACGTTGGTAGCAAGGGGAATAATAGTTGTCAGTAGACACCGATTCAAATTTTGCACTAAACACATTAATGGGTGGACAACGATTCGTATAGACGTTTCTCACGCAAGTCATGGGTTTGCGTTTTAAAATGACATTTTCTAAATTTTCAATTTCAAAATCCAACCAAAAGGTAACATTTTTACCTGTGTTAAGACAACCCACACTGTTGTAAATGATTTGTAATCATCGTAAGAACTCCATGCAACACTTGGAGGTATAACAAAGAAACTGAATGCTGCATGAAACGCGCTTTGTCACGAGGCGCCAGCGGTGCCCTGTGGGGGTCATGGGCGCCCTCTAAGACAAAAAGACCCTTCAAGGGGACGTCAATTGAAAGCAATTGCCGGGACAACTGCTCACTGTGGCGCTTAAAGCCCGGAAGATGAGGGTCAAATCGCCAAGGTTAGCAGCTCCATCAGTTCCTCGTTCAATGTCCGTTTATTCGTGGCAGCATTCGGGAATGCTTATGAAAACAGAAGCGTACAAACATGTTAAACTCCTTATAACAAAGCAAGAACAACTGCGCTTAAGTAGTACGGCAATATTTGCTCAGCTAAGAAGCAAACATTTCAATTGCCACGAAACAAACATGCTTCATTATGGTCCAATGTTTTAAACAAACGCAAATACGGATAAGCGAAAGTAGGCGATTCAATTCAGTTATAAAGTGCAATCCTAGAAACTCAAAATCAACTGCTTTTGTGGCCTGTAATCAAATCACGGAACCTTGTAAGCAACGAACACAAAAGCAGTGTTGATTGGCAATTTGAGACACCTTTCTTTATTGACTAACAAACCATTCTTTGGGCGACGCGAAGTACAAGTCCCCCGGCGGGCGGGTTTCGTAAACAAGGGGGAAACAAGCCATTAAAAAGCCTCCGCGACTAAAGGGGAACACATTCGTCTTCTCCCACGTGGAGGCGGCTACTCTCCCCGCGAGCGCGGCGGTCCGGGGGCGGGGCCGAGGGAGGGGCAGGTGTCGAGTGGGGGCGGGGCGCGGGTGGGGTAGGGGTAGAGCGGTGGGCGGGGCGGAGGTGGGGCATGGGTGGGACGGGGGCGCGGCGGGGCGGGAGCGGAGGCGGGGCAGGGGTGGTGCGGGGGGCCTGGCGCGGGTGGGGCATGGGTGGTGTGGTGGGCGGGGGGCGGGGGGCAGGGGTGGGACGGGGGGCGTGGCGGTGGTGGGAGCGGAGGCGGGGGCGGGGCAGGTGTGGTACGGGGGGCGGGGCGAGGGTGGGGGCAGGTGTGGTGCGGGGAAGGCTGGGCAGGTGCGGGGGCGTGGTGGGTTTGGGCGGGGCGGGAGCGGTGCCTGTGGGCGACGGGGGCGGCGAGCAGCGTTGGCACGGGGCCCTGCTAATTGCAGCTGCCGCCGCCTTCCAAGGCCCCCCGCCGGCCTTGCGCCGCCGCCGCTGCAACATCCGCTGCCGCCGCCGCGACGGCCCCTCCCCTCCAGTGCGCCCGTTCGGGGCCCGCCGGGCGCTGAAATGCGTCTGGGTTCCAGCGGCGGGCTTCAAGCCCTCAAGCACCCGCACTTCACACAATGGGACAGTAATGTACGTACTCATGATTTACTGCAGTTGGGAAATTCATGTGTTAATGCATTCGATGACTTTTAACACATCATTGCACACAGTTCATGAAGGTCGTTGGTATTTGGAGTATCGACCAAACAGTGGAAGTGTGGCAGTCATTGACTAGGAGCGCGGGCCTTCACTCTTGCAGTTCAATGACCTTAAATATTACAAACCCAAGCTAGTAGAATAATGCCATCAAACCTCTTCGTATTTAATTAAGAGTAGTAGAAAGATCTGTTCTCGAATTGAAATTGAAGGGTGCCCCCCCCCCAAAAAAACATAATAAGTCCTTTAAGAAAATCATGCAATGGTGCATGATTCACCAATGCAATGGTGCATGCAATGGTGCACCAATGCAAATATTTGTGCAATGGTGTAACAGCACACAATATGCATGATTCTGTTCAATCCATTCACATAGAAAACCCAAAAAATATTTTTTGGACTAATGCTCATTTTGTAAGAAAATTAAAATAAATAAAAAATAAATTAATTAAAAAACCCTTCAATTATTAATTACTTTAGTTCAGAAATTGAGCATGCGATGTAAGTCAACAAAATATTGTGCATGCGTAAACCAAACGAGCAAATTCTATGGCCCAATTAACTCGCGAACGACTTACTAATTGGTTAACAGTACGTCAGAAAACGAAAAGTCTGAAGTCACGACAAGTAAATGTATATTATTGTCAAATATTATTGCATCGTTCCAGTCCAGTTATCTCGGAGCTCACCATTGTCCAGCAGTGTCATTCTGAGTGACTAGAAGATTTGGAATGGGGCCACTGCAACAACTGCGCTATAAAACAAGATTGAAGGATAAAAAAAAAGAGAAACAAACAAGGATATTTATGAATTCCTTATAAAGAAAGAATAATGGCCGGCAAGACTTTCAAAGCAATTTGTGCATGTATTTGATAAAATATTGAAAATCATGACTAACTATAAAAATATTACTATTCGAAATATTATTCATGTCTTCCGGGCTGATGGGCCGTGGTCCAATTGGCTTTGAACTGGACCACGGCCCATCAGCCCGGAAAACATGAATAATATTGACTCCGGCCGTGAAATCCTTCAATGCTTTATTCGAAATATTATACTAACATCCACTAACTCCATATAGTATTGAACTCTTTGAAAAACTTGATAACCTGTTAAAATAAGTTTCTCTTATATACTTCGTATTTCATAGACATTTTATTCGCCACAAATCTCACGAGTAACTAACTGCATGAAATGAAACAAGACTGAATTAGTTTTGCACTATGCTGCCGTACAAGGCATCATTTTTCATTTGAAAATAAAAAGCAATCTATAATACTTTTCAATACAATGCATGAAAAGTTACTAGTATTCCGTAACACGGAATATTGCGCAATAAGAATGAAATTTTAGAAACCTAAGAAAAAATGGGGAGGGGGATTCTACGTCAGATTAAAAAAGAATGTCTTAATAAGAGAAAGAACAAAGGCGACTATAGTACACGTGGCATTCAATTTACATAGAAGATACGAATAGTACTGAAGAAGTACGAAGTTAACGAAATAAAAGCAGATAAAATATCTCGCGAAAAGGAAAGTGAATGCGAAAGTAGACAATTTATGAACGATGGCAACACCACAGAGAACTGCAAGAAACGTCCCACGGCACTGTCCACCGCAAGGAATAGCAGGAGATAGGAAGTGCAAATCGAGAAAAGGGGGGGGAGGAGGAGAGATCGCTTATTTGGGAACTCTTTCATTTAGTTTTAAATGGAAACAATTTTGGAAAATATTCAAATTAAATTCGACTCATTCGCCTTTTGGATGCGACGAAAGAGTCCTAGGCGAGTGAGAAAGATGTTTTTTCTAATTTCAATTTTTCCCACAAAATGCTACACAGCTAAACAGTCCCTGATAACTCCTTGCTGTTGGACACGCTGAATAGCAACGACAAACAAAAAAAATCCAAGAACTTGATTGTGATAATGGGACGACAACGGCAACAAGTTTGATGGATAAACAGCGAAAACAGAATATGCACATGTGACATAAGGAGACAAAGACAATTCAGTGGTAAGGGTGTTCTGGGGAACCGGAAGTGTTTCGGGTAGCGAAGAGGCGTGCGGGAGATCGACCCAGCTCCGGTCACGCCTTATGGATAGTGATAATAGAGGTATCTTTGCAGTGTAGGGGAGAAGAGGTGCCCAAGCACACTTCACGGAAGGATTTCACTCGCCTCAAATCGGACATTTTGGCCTTTCGGTTGTGAAGAACACCCCTTCAGGTACCACTAACGCTCCGTCAGGCAGGCAACAGGATACGCTGGCACGCCGCATTCCAGCCGATACCATTAAGCCTGGATAGGGCCACCCTGTCACCTCAGGGCTACTAGCTTTCCAGGTTAGCACCGGAATCGAATTAAGCGCCACTCACAACAGGCCAGACGAAAAGCCTACACATTCCCCTTGAGTACCGACCCCTGCCTTACGAAGAAAGCTCAGCTGGGAGCCACCCGGGCCAACTCCCTGGCAGTTCGGAGCCCCCAACCCGCCTGCACTCACTGGAGCTAACGACGTGAGTGTCGCCGAGGCGACCAGACGGGAAGCCTTCGTGACCGTGTCAGACTTTCCTACTTGGGCCTGCGGCCGAAACCAAGTCCCCAATCCCACCCCATGGTCGACTCATAGAGGTCCAACTGGCGGGTTGCCTGTGCGACCAGCAGCTTAGCACCACCAACTCACCGCATCCTTTTTGCCGCTAATGACGTGAGTGCCGCCGAGAAACTAGGGTACGGGTGTACGTTTCCAGTGTCCCTAGTTTTTTCCTAGTTTCTCGGCGGCACTCACGTCATTAGCGGCAAAAAGGATGCGGTGAGTTGGTGGTGCTAAGCTGCTGGTCGCACAGGCAACCCGCCAGTTGGGCCTCTACCCGTGGACCATGGGGTGGGATTGGGGACTTGGTTTCGGCCGCAGGCCCAAGTAGGCAAGTCGGACACGGTCACCAAGGCTTCCCGTCCACCAAGCCGTCTGGACTCCACAGCTACGGTCTCCCCTGCGGGAGGAACCGTCAAGTGCCGCGGGCAGTGAAGAGGGCGAAGGAGGCGGCGTCGGGGGCGCAGATAACAATTACCAGCGGGCGCGGCCGTGGACGTGCGCCGCCGCCGCCCATTCTCATGATAATTAGAGACTGCGCCCTCACACTTATCTCCCCGCCGACAATGCCCGCCGTGCTACTCCTCGCGCGAGGCTGCATCCGCCCGCAGCCCTCTCCCAGGGCACCTCCCGAGGCCCACCTCGCAACACACACCACCACTCACATGAGCCACACAGAACGGGTAACACGGTTCCATACCGTGAATGATTAAAGCGTAACATCACACGGCCAACATGACGTGGGCCTTCATGGGGTACGTAATTGTTAATACGACTTTGCATAATAAAGAGCGGGATAAGAAAATATATTCCTTATACAGCAATTCAGATGAAGAATGAATCTAGACAGTAGATTTGGATACTCAAACGATACTTTCGCAGATTATCAAATGAATTAGTCGTGTGATTCCGCACAGCAAACGTGTGAACAATAGAATTCGTTTAATACATATATGTATTAAATGTGAATATTATTTTTATTTTATTTTACGTTAAAAACAGTTAAAAACTGTGTGTAACGTGCTATGGGTAGAAATTAATTCTGTGCACGTTTTTAAAAATTCTGTAATCCCTACCTTAAGCCATATACTACTTAAATTTTGAATTTTGAAGAAAATGAGAGTTTTTTGCAAGGATTGTTAACAAAATATTCGCTCCAATGTAATAAAATCTATTTTTAAGGGTAAATCATCAATTAATTTGGGCTCTTATCCCTCATGTCCTTTGTCAAGGAATAATACTTCCTGCAGCGACATCATGGAGAACGATAATTTAAATAACTATTTTTCCCACTGAATTCTGGAAGTGCACAGATAATGAAGTTACATTTATGTCCAGAAGCAAAACAAGGTGCCATCTCAGCATTTGCTCAAAGGATCAGGGTATGTGAATGAAAAAACCTGATAGAGAAAAACCAGTACTTTTTCCATCAAATGGAACGATACCAGTAGAATGAGGATAAAATGAAGAGTTCACATTGGTTCCCAAAGACGGGATTAAGAAATATTTCCGGGATTGCAAAGCCCATGTTCGGCGCGCCGGCAACCGCCAGTACCCGGCGGCGGCGGCGGTGGAGGCGGCTGCCTTTGCAGGAAATCCGGCTCTTTCCGCTCCGTTGCCGAACCGTCTCGTAATGACCCCCCCCCCCAAAGTAGTGCCTCCTCCCACTCCGTACAAGCCCTTCAAGCGGCGCACCGACCGATTAAAAGAAGCGCAGCGGAAATAAGGCGCTCGCCCGCCCGCGCCCCCGCCTCGCCCCCGCCCGCCGGAGGGGGTAGAAGAGAAAAGCCCAGCGAGTATGAATGGTGCTGCCGAAAGGGCACCGGCTTGTTTCAAAGATGCTCTCATCCCCTGAACATCTGACTCGGCGAAGCGTGGTTGCCGAACGGTAAGAAGATTTCATTTTCGATAATGTGTGGGAGTTGATTTTTTCAAAGCGCGGTTTTGGTCTTTAGCGAAAATGAACTGCGGTTCAATCAAGGTTACAAACGGAATTCTGATACAAATTATCGTTTGAAGACAAGACAGGCGAAATATATTTTTAGTGGAATGTTTCACTAAATCTCTAGTTTCTTGTAGAGCTCACTAGTTGTCTATTTTTGCATATGTTTAATACAAAACTATGGCTTCAATATTTTAGAGACAACTATATTTATAAAACTTCATTAATATACATAACAGTCTTTGCAAAACTGCAACGACGAACTGCAAACGTTGTGAAGGAATTTGTTGCAGTTTTGCAAAGACTTATATACAAAAGTGAAGTTTTATATAATTGTCCCTAAAATATTGAAGCTAGTTTTGCATCTGTAATTTGTTGTTTATTGTTTTCTAATTAAATTATTATCATTAAAATATATTAAAGATTGAAAATGCAAGCTCCAACTGGGCTGCAACTAAGAAAGAAGCCACATTGTGCACACACTGCTACATTAACTGCTCACAATGCATTTGCAACATTTCCTCTCACCCTTTTGTCTCCATACACTTAGCGTCCGTGCGACGACAATGGGCTCATCACGAAGGACGTCCGCTCCGACGTCCACTTCCGGTCGAGCAGACACGCCACCTTCACGCTCGCGCATTTCCAGAAACAGCCCAGAGGGACCCGGGCTTCGTTCTGGCCGCCGAATCTCCCAAAGGACGGCATTCCGTCACGGACTCCCCGCAGCGCACGGCTTTGAGTCCTTTCGATGCGAGCAGAATCAGTGCACGGAATCGAACGAAAATGGTTCCGACAACGCAGACAAGGTAACGCTGTGAAACCAGTTCAACGTCCGTCAATCCAGTCTTCTAAATGAAAAATCTCTAAATGAAAAATTAAAACATCTATAAATCTTTACACCCAACATACTAAGAAACGAAATATTACTTTTCAATTGGTGGTAAGTTTAATATTTTCTGGCCATGAGAAGAAGGATTTTATGTCTAGACATCCGCAAAACAGAAGAGCGCAAACATTACAACTGATCATCACGTGAATATGAATGATTGTTTGGTTTTTTCGTGTTTCCCGGCGCGTCAACAGCTTTGGTCATTAGTCCCTTTAGTGTAGTGGATGTTTTTTCCTCGGGAGATGACGGTGATCTTCCCCCGCTGGATGGCGAGATCCGCCCCGACCTACCGTCGGCTAGTGGGGTTTCTCCCTAACCAGGACTCTCCCACCAGCGGGGCACTGCCCCTGCCGGGACGAGCTCTAAGTTCCCGACCGGTCTCCCAGAGTATGTGGTAGTGTAGTGCATGTTAGTGTGTGTGTGTGTGTGTGTGTGTGTGTGTAAGGGGAGAGAATAGGACAAGGAAGGGGAAGGAAAGATCGCGCGAGGTCCGTGGCCGGTTTGTTAGGGTACTACTCCGGCATTCGCCGTGTGTTGATGAGAGAAACCACGGAAAACTACCGATCAGAGCAGTCGGCCGCTAGAATTCTCCTGCAGACAAATCCTGCCGCCGTCAGGACTCGAACCTACGACCTCTCGGTCAGAGGCGCTGCAGTGACATCAGTTGATGCACTAACCTACCGTTCCCGGTACGTGAATATGTAACTGCAGTCGCTAATGTTTGTAGTTTTAATACCACCCACAATAAAAGAAAATGAAACTACGCGTTTTCGTTGCATCGGTCCACGCCACTCCCTTTCCTTGGCATCCTGATGGCCAGCGTTTTTCTTAAGCTGAAGAAGCAATACCGGAGGTTGTCGTGTGGAGCAACTTTTTCGTTTTCGGAGAAGCCCGTGTGGGGCCACACCTCCCCTCCTTTTGTGTGAACCAGGGCGTCTCGCGCGGCGTCCGCGGAGCGCGAGACTCGCGCCAGGGCGGCCAACGCGGAACAGCGCGCTGACGTAACGAGGCGGCGCACACTGGTTGAATCGGGCCAAAAATCTGGCCATTGAGGCAAAATTCAAAGTCCGCGTTCGCGCCAGTCTCGTTCGGAAGACATTGGAGCACACTACTTCAGCTCCAGAATGTTATTTCAATCATTTTTGACGTCTTCACGGTTTCGTAAATTTACCATTGCTCGAAACACTCGAATTCATTGATCCTTGTTAACTATTTTTGTGAAATTTAAAAGAAATATTGTTTAAATTATTTTTTGTGGATTCTTTTCGTATTTACGAACAGAAGACTCTTTTGACTATATATTAGGAATAGTTTTAAGAAATGATGTCTAATAATTTTATATATAATATGGCTGAACTCTAAAATATGGAGCGTAACCATGTTAGTCACGTATATTGTGGATTATATTGTTTGTCCTGCGTATTCCCGCCCCAATCATTTTTTTATTTATCAAGAAGAATGCCCTTAATCAGAATATCACACATTTAGCTGCACATACCTGCCCCTTTTTTAAACCACTTTACTGCTATGCTACATAGTAATAATTTCACACTATATTTCCCGGAAATGTCTTCGACGCAACAGGGAATTATTTTCTCTGTATATATTTTCGATTTCTCCTCCTTATAACTACTTTAAATCAGAAAATTACTGATATAAACTTTTGGAATGATAACAATATTAACCCGCGACCTCGTAAACTATTGTATCTATATTTCCACACATATCATTATCTTTATGAGTCAGTTACCCATTTCCAAACCGCTATTTTGAATTTTGAAACTTCCTGACGATATTTGAAATCAGTGATCTCCAGAACCGATTATGTATATTTTTATGCATTTTTGTTTGTTTTTAAATGAGTAGATCCGCCATTTTGAATTTTGAAATTTATTTACGATATTCAAATTCAGCGACCTCAAAAACCCACTGATACCAATTTTTAGGCAAATCCACTCGTGTTTGCAATTATGACCAGGTTTGAGGCCCGATTCAACCAGCGTGCACTGCGCGTCCGGGCGCGTCGGGCCGTGGGAGGCAGCAGGCGCGCGCCAAGGACGGGTATTTCGAGCGCCCGCGGAGGCAGCCGCTTCAGGCGGATCGACGCGACGCGACTGAGCGGAGCCGCTGGCGCCATGGTGCAAATACGTGTGTGGGTTCCTCCGGTACACCGATTTTTGCTCGTTCTGCGCATCACCAGTTTGCGTCACGACCCATGTGACCATAGCACGGGCACTTCGTTTGAAAAGCCAGACCAGACGCTGGGCATGTTGTATGGAGGTCGAGAAGTGTTGAGAAATCTTTTGAAAGCGGTACAGTTTTCAACAGTAAGCAGCCAAAACTAACACGAAGGTGTACGAGATGCAATATTGAAAAGAAATGCTTCATAAATATGTTTTAAATATCTTGTAAGGAGGTGATCATTTTGGTACCTGGCTGCATGTAAAATTTCCGCTAATATTGTGACGCAAATTGGTGTCTGAAGCTCATTGGCTGAAGTGGGATACGATGTGCAAGAGTCCCCCCCGTCCCCCCTGGCTGGTGCCAAACGCGCCGAGAACGGGCGGGCTGGCGAGCCGGGAGCCCCCCCCACACACACACACACACACACACTGTGGAGTTCCGAAGAAGCAGCGAGCTTCGGGAACATGCGCCGCAAGGTAGGAACTTACAAGAAGGAAACTACCACGAACATTTCAGATGGAATGAGCCACAGCAACAGTCCTAAAGATGCCACACACAGGAAGAATCTTACAGAGAAGGGAGATGACAGGGTGAAATGGAAGCTATTGTAAGTTTCTTCGAAAGACGAAATGGAAACACAATGGGATTTTATAATAGAATGAATAGGGATTGAATGGTTTCAGAATGATGTAAACATGGGTGACCCGAGGATCTGAATGGAGCATTGTTACATTTGAATCAAAGTGATTAAATACATAAAAGCATCGAGAATGGAGGATAAATAGAAAAAAAAAAAAAATAATTTGGTTTGTAAGCTAAATAAAAAAATGCAAACGTCGGACGACGAATAAGTGTAAAAACGGGAAGAGTCAGACTGGAATTGTAAAGGAAAATACATAGCGTACAAAAGAGAGACTATTGATTAGTCTGACACGGTGCACTTGAGCAGTAAAATCAAACAATGCAACAAAAGAAAGTACTAGGACTTTATAAGTAATTACAGTACAGGTGATTAGAAGGTACGTACGCGTAGCTAAAACGAGAATCTCCAGCACAATAAAACTCCCAGATATTCTTGATCTCAGAGAGAAAATACACGCAGTTCGGAACGGATCGTAAAGTTTGCCAGAGGCAGACAAGTCCAATGTTCGCTGGCCGAGGTGGCGCTGAGTGAACGGGGAAGGGAGTGGGGAGGAGGGAGCCGCGGCGTTGGAGAGGAGCCAAAGGCCGCTGCGAAGGGGGGCTCCAGCTGACGCAAGGTCGCATCACCGACGCAGCTTCCGGCCCTCGAGCGCGAATGTTTGCTTAAGCAACCACGATTTGCGAGGCGAACAGCCGAGTACTCTGGGAGAGACCGCATGCATGAGAAGATGTGAAGTGCAAGACGCTTGCTCAATTGGTTTGTTAATGATTCTGGGCGTGTGAACAGCTTAGATCATTAGGTCCGTAAGTGTAGTGCCTTTTTCCCCCTCGGGAGATGGCGGTTATCTACCCCCGCTGGATGGCGAGATCCGGCGCCGACCTACCGTCGGACTTAGCAGGACTCTCCCACCAGCGGGGCACCACCTCAACCGGAACAAGCTCTAAGCTCCCGACCGGTCTCCCGGAATATGTGGTAATGTAGTGCATGTTAGTGTGTTTGTGAAAGGGGAGATGATAGGACAAGGAAGAGGAAGGAACGATCGCGCGCGGTCCGTGGCCCGTTTGTTAAGGTACTGTTTCGGCATTCGTCTGGTGTTGATCGGAGAAACCACGGAAAACTGTCGATCAGAGCAGTCGCTCGTTAGGAATTCTCCTCCAGACAGAGACTGAATTCGACCTAGCTGGAAAGCTAGTGTCGAAAATCCTACTGCCGTCAGAGCTCGAACCTAGGACCTCCCGGTCAGAGGCACTGCTGTGACATCAGTTGATGCACTGAGCTACCGCTCCCCGCTTGCTCACATAGCCAAGCAGAGGCTGCTGGAAAAATGATACATCAGCAGTTCTTTATCAAAAACACCCGATAATTTTGGCAATACGCACGGTTTCTCTACATCATCTGTACATGTAAGCCTATTTGCACCTACCTCATGTAGCACCTCCATAGATCCCTTTCTTCAGTCGCTTTTCAACATTTTTGGTTGCGATGGTTAAAACTCACAGTGGAAGTTTTGAACTGTAGGGAAAACACATAAGGACAACACAAAAAACACAAACATCCATGCTCGAGGTGGGATTCGAACCCGCGACCCATCGAGCCGAGGTTGTCCCTAGGTGCTTGTGTATTACACATTCACACAATGAAAACTCATCAGCAGCGAGACTCTCGCCACGACTCTTAGACCAATTGAAAGACCTGGGCTAAACAAGAGCGAAGCAATGTGCATCTTCACCGCAAGCAGATGGAAGCTACGACCTGCCCAACATAAGAGGGGAAGGAAACACACCCTCTCCCTACATAATACGAAGCCATTAGTTTCAGAACTTACAATTACAACTTTTAGAGAGTAAGTATGTTTTTCTTTTCTTGGTAAATTAGCAGTTTAAAAAAATGTTTTTGTCAATCCCCAGAATTACCACAAACATTAGAACACAATTTCACAATTTTGATGGAATTACTGTTGTGTATTGTGAAGTACATATTTCCCAGAAAGAACAAACCGTTCTCAGGTCATCAAAAGATCGATTAGATAAGACAATGGAGCAAATGCTTTCCCTTTACGAGTGCAACCAATTGCATTGTTCTTGGAAGTACAGTTTTAATTAGCAAATGTCGTTAAATTTCAATTACTCATTGAACTGAACGAAATTCAATGGACGAAACAAGATGTCAAAAGTAAAACGCAACCACTGAAGGCGAACCTGTCGTTATATTTTAAAAGGCACACTATAACCACATAATAAAAAATTATATATATATATATATATATATATATATATATATATATATATATATATATATATAAGAAAAATATTCCTAACCATTTACATAAACCAATAGTAGAAATAAATTAGTATCTCAGTCATAAACAGATGGTAGTAAATTCTCCTGCCTCCTATGGCAGTCTCCTGTCAAATACTACAAATATTCCTCGACGTCTATTGTGATCCACCTTTTTCTTAGAGTCCTGTGTTTCTTTGAACTCAAAGAGCTATTATTCTTTCCATCTCTCAGAATTCCCTCTAACTTGAACAATTCATCTAATTCTCTTTTCTACCACATTTCAACCATATCGAAATGGCGGGGGGGGGTGCTTAAAAATGTGCATATAGCAAGGAACCACTCTGTGCGAGAACATCCTCGTGAAGGGGGATGGCGAGGGGGATGGCGAGGGCGAGGGCGAGGGTGAGGGCGAGGGCGAGGGCGAGGGCGCGGGCGAGGGCGCGGGCGAGGGCGCGGGCGAGGGCGCGGGCGAGGGCGCGGGCGAGGGCGAGGGGGCGGGGCGGCAGAACCGGGCGCGCCGCGCAGCGACTGGTGGCGCGGGCCCAGCTGGGGATCGGGAAGCCGAGCGCGCACCGCGGTCCAGCTAACGGGGCGGTCGCTTGGGAGCGACGGGTCGCCACGCCGCTGCGCCAGTCGGACGGCCCCGGCCCGGCCCGGCTCCTCCGCGGTGCGAAGCGCAGGTGAACGCGTGTTGTATGAAAGAAAAGACGGTTAGTACTCCCCTAGACAAGGATGGAACACATACGCCTGGTTGAGGCACCGCTGTCTATTCAGCAACTTGACCACATTTTGTGTATACAGTAAAGTGAACTGCTGAGTGGTATGAATGTGTCAAGGAATGTGTTTGTATATATAGATTAAGTATGAAAGAGAGAGTGAATGTTATAAAATAAGAAGAAAACAGAACAATTTTAAGAACTTCTAATCAATATTTCATTAATAACAAATGTTACAACTGCAATCGCCCAAAGAGGCATTTGTACATAGTTATTAAGTTAATATTAGTTTAGTATATTTAAGATAAAGCCTTCCCCGCAGCTCCATAAGCAGTAATGCTGGAGCTTAAAATGTATACCCAGTAAATGAATAAATTCCCGCCACGCCAAGGATACTGGCGAGGGGAAAATTGAAGAAAGAAAAGAAAGAAAAAAAAAAGAAAAAAAGGTGAACGCAGTGGCGCCACACACGCGCCCTCAACACCAAACACACAGCACACAACGAATATCAACTCTCTCTGCATTTGGCGTTATCTTACCTCATTTGATACGTAGATTTTGAAACTGAATGGTATTGAATTGTGATGATTTACGTCTTGCTTAGCTTTGTTCGCGATATTATTTTATAATACGAACAAATATATAGCACAACGCTCTAATAAATTAGTCTCCGTAACTATCAAATAACTATATGTTACGAAATATCATACCTTACGAAGTACTAGATATAGTTTAACAGGCACAGATTTGACTCTTCTAATTTTCTTTTCCAAAATTTATATCCAAAAAGATAGATGAAATACATCTATTCAGCCCTCAAGAATAGACTGGTGAGGGCTGAAACTTCTGAGGGGGAGTATTTCCCTTCACGGTTCATTGATTAGAAAGTGTTACTTGGGATACATGAAAGCCAAAATAGACGACCGCACGCATACTGCAATGAAAACATGGCTATTTCTTTCATCCCGGTGAATATGCTGATAAGTCATGTAAACATTTTACAGAAGAGCAAAAAACAACTTTCAACTGAAGTAAATCTTGGATTAATGACATTCAATCGAAGGTAATATTCAAACGAAACAGTTTTTGTACAAGTTTCGCGTTAATATCATCTCTACCTGATTTACAGCATCAGTTGAAAGTGATTTTTTGATCTCGCGTAAAATTAATTTTCCAATGACGTATCAGCTTATTCACCGGGGTCAAACATATTTTGTAATATAACCGAGTAATGCAAAGGTCACCAAACGCTGGGGAGGCATGAATCAGCATGGCTTTGCCTCGCGTAATGATGATGATCCCAAGGGTCTATACTTCTAAGTTTCCATGAATTGCTACCAAAAACTAATGTATACAACTCGCACCGAAGTGCCTTAGCCGAAGAATGACTTTCTTTACTCTCATAGTTATACAAATAAATATTTTAGTACTTCTACAAATTTGATATCAGAAATAACATCCCATTTACAAATCTAAAGTATCTATTCTTTATGACATAGATTTAAGTAGATATAGCAGTTAAAATGATCAAGAATGAAAAATAGTCTGAGAAGTTAAGTCTTTTTCAACCTTTTCCTTTTAAGAAGCCAATGAATCGTTTTTACGAGGCTTACAACGCATCCGTCTTAAGATAAAAATCTTCCTACACGATTGGTTGTTACATACCTTACACCAACATTTAAATAACAACTTCTAGCACACCAATGCATTACAATTAACAAAAGATAATACGAAAAATTTGTTAGTGTACAAATTGGGATCATATTTCTTGCGGGAGAACGGTTCTCAGCGAGATCTTACATATAATAAAAATCGTGAAATAAATTTCATCTCTAGCCTTCAAATTCTATCAGCATCGTCACGATCCTTAAATTTCGTTCCTCCTCGAGAACAAACCAATTTACTCGCTCTCGAGCTAAACAAGCAGCCTTTCGCTGCTTATCTGGATCGCAAAATTAAAATGAAAAAAATTGGAAGTATTGGGTACAACATTTCCAAGACACGGAACGGTGCTATGTGGCTGCGACGAGCAACCAGAAATTAACTCGGCCCGCTTCACTTAATAAGATGGAGCCGATAAATTAAAAGTTAACGTACTATCCTTTAGCACCTCTTACAAGCAAACTACGTGCCTGCATCCCACGTATTTGCCCTCGACTGTATCCAGTTCTCACAAAACCCAGTTAATTTATGTCTGGCAACGAGGGCTGAGGAATCTTACATTACCAATTCAAGCAGATTGGATTAAGGTGTACACAAAATTGTGTTCTTAACGGTCAACGTGCAGCAACTTGCAGCTACTCCGCAAATTTGAGATTAAATTAATCTGAGATAAATCCATGTTTAACTACTTCCTATAAGCATCATTCTCGTCAATCGTTATTCGTAACATTCAATGAAGATTGAACACTATTTTTATCTAATGACTGTTAAAAAATATGATGAATGTGTATGGATAAATAAAACATCTAAAGCGTAATAAGATAATTACATATTTCCCGAAATTCTTGTTGCAATCCACAATTACTTTAAAGACAAATTTTAATGCCAATAACATTTTTGAAAGAAAACGCGACGTTTAACAAAACCTAATTGAGGAAGCTATTATAGTTTTCAGTATCAGTCGTAGCCCTACAGCGTGTTCACCATGAGCCCATGGCCCCCCAAGCACTAATAACGCGGTAATAGTTAATTGGTGTGCTTGGGTGTGCGGGCGGGAGGGGCCACTAATAAAACGGCTTCGTGAGTCACCCTGCAAGCCGGACGGGCACACACGTCGCGGCGGTTTCTGTGGTAGTGAAGGTCGGCACGTCATCCACGCCCACGCACGGACTGCATTCGGTGATGTTATGGACTAACGAGACCTAATCATTAAGGCAGGACACATGAAGATAACGTCTACCGGTCCTTGGAAGGTTCTATAAAGCCATTCGTGCTCTTCCACAAAGTGGTGTCACGTACCATATTTCCGCGAAGATTTCACAGGCAGTAGTGTACATAATAGGTCCGATGTAATCACTAAATTACTTTAATGCAAATAAACATCTTGAGTTTCTAATTGGTATTGGCAAAAATACAGCTGATTTTTACTCAAATTTCAAAACATCTTCGATTCGGAATTTTAAGTCAATTTCAAAACTAAAGAATTCAAAATATTTTTTGGCACATCTCTTAACAGAGTCACATCGCATTTCATCACTACGACATTCTCCTGAGAATTCATTTTCCTTCTCAAAATGTTTCAGGTACAAGAAAAAAATAATTTGGAGCAAACTAAAATACACTCTTAAGATTATTTCATCTACTTCTTTCCTCAGTGCGTTATCCTTGCCAAAGACATAGTACTGCGTTTGCAAGTCTTTCTGAGATGTTTCTTTGACCATACTTTGACACCCTCTGAAAAGAAGCAAGTCAGTGATCAGCTGAACTTCACCGATGCTTATAAACAGTATGTAACTGCCTGGAACAGCTTATAAGATAAATATCATTACTTCGTGTATTTTACTGCTCAATAACGGTAGCGTGCTCTTTCATGAGATTATCCTTTGCAACATGTTGATGAACCTTAAAACATCTAGTGATGTGCAAGTATCATGTGATGTCTTACCTGCAAAGACTAGAAACCTCAGAGAAAAGCTTGCGTCATTCAGAGACAGAAGTAGCTAATTACCGCTGTTTTCCACAAAAAGTATATCCTGAAGCACAAACGTTGCTTAATTACCAAACGTAAAATAGCATAGAGAACGTACACTTAATTGTCTACAAATAGGAACGGAGAGGATATTTCATGAATAGATATCAGGAGACAGAAATTCTATACTTCGTTAGCAACACATTCTACTCTACGAATGCATCGCCTAATGGCTCAATTCGACATTCAAAATAGTGCATTTTGAGGTATCTCTAGTTAATGATGTTATGGTCACAGTATCCAGTAATAATTTTAAAAAAAGATACAAGACTCCAGATCCTTGTAACACACGAGCAACAACGAAAGCTAAACTAATTTTCGAACATTCCATATCCCCGCCCCCCCCCCGCAAACCTCATTCGGCGAGCGGTCTCATCATGGAGCACCGCCAAAAACACTCAGTGGAGCGAATCCGTGAACCACGATCCGCCGCCAAACAACGCCGAATGACAAGCAAAACAGTTGGCCCACAAAGAAGCGTCCACTTTTCGCGGCGCGCCAGCTCCTGGCGACTGCCCCCCCCCCCCCCGCGACGGAGGCGGCGAGCGCACGCAGCGAGGGAAAGGCGCGGAAGCCGTCGAAAACTTTTCCCGGGCGAATCTGTCGGTGCGTGGCACACAAACGCAACCGCCTGCGCGACGAATGCGGGTCAGCTATTGAAGCGGACGGGGAAGCGGCGCGGCGGGTCCCGCCCTCGCGGGCGAAAGGGATGGCGGAGCAGCTATTGAAGGCAAGCGGGCCTCCGCCCTCGGGCGCACTCAGTCGCTCCTTTACAAAAAACACACCGGGCCTATAAAGGCAACAATGGCCGGCGTGGCAGTGGCCTATTATCACAGATTCCACGAGAAAGAAGCGGGCGGTGGGGGCGGGGGGCGGGGCGGGGCTGGGAGGAACGGGGTAGCGGACGAGGCGGGACGAAGCGGGACGAGGCATGACGACGCGGAGCGAGGCGGGACGAGACGGGACGAGGCGTAGGGGGACGAGGATTAGGGGGCTGGACGTAGGGGGCGGGACGTAGGGGGCGGGGCGAGGTGTAGGGTACGGGGCGGGGCGAGGTGGGGCGTAGGGGGGTTGGCGGGGCGTAGGGGGCGGGGTGTGTCGTAGAGGGCGGGGCGGGGCGGGCGGTATGGAGGGAGAGCAGCAGGGTGACGTGCAGAGCGAGGTGCAGCACCGTCGCCAAACCGGAATACTCATAAAGCGCGGAGAAACGCGGCGGAATTTTCACTTCAAGTGCTCGTAAAGTGTCAGGCGCGTCCCACATCCACGTGACGGCGGAGCCGCCCCCGTCAAAGGCGATGTCCGCGTAGGGGCGAAGGAACCTTCGATTCAGAAGTGGCCACACACAGTGTGATCAGGTGTAGCCCAGTGTAAAAGTATAAATGACAAAGCAAGGGAATAATAATATTACGAGAGCATTTGGAGACAAATTACGATATTGATAACTCAATTAATGCTATTTGGATTAATCCATTAGAAATTCTAAAAAGATTGTGATCCACGTGATTTAAGAAAGAAAAAGAGAATATCACAGACGAGCTCAAAATCCTCCGTCAGTAATTTTTTCGACTTTCCTGATATATTGTTTATTTCGATTTCAGCAAACATTCTGAATTTAAATTTTGTCCCAATTGGTATTTCATCACAAAATTCTTTTCTAAACATTTTCGGTGACGTTGGGATAGATTTCTTTCAATATAAACCAAATGTGCACCAAGAAAACGCACCAAAACACGAAACACTACAAGAGATCTTACTCCGTCAGTAACAGGTATTATATGTGGGTACGTAGCAATGTAACAAGAAGAAAGAAGGGAAAGCCGGACAATGTTTACTCAATGCGACGCAGAAAATGCGAAGAGGCTCCTGCATTCTCGCCTTTGTTCCGCTTTGTGTGACGAAACCGCTTCGCGAGCGGGCACGTCGCGTCGGGATCCAGTGGAGCATCTGCGGAGAGCTGCAGTTCCGGCGTGCGCTTCCGCGGCGCAGAATCTTCCCAACGCGTCCCCCAAGAATCGGCGTCTTTCTGCTGTCTTCCCCCGCCGCTTCCATCGCCGCGGCGGGATCTACGTTTGCGGTCTGTGTTAAGGCGGCTCCACACATTCGTTATTCGGCGAACAGTGAGAAACGAGTCGCGGAATCCCGAGTAGTGGGGATGAGTTGCTTGCTATTTGCCGAGTGACGAACATTCGGTGCTCACCCTACCCACCACCTGTCGGTCTGTTGGACACACCAATGGAAGTGAACATTCGCCAAACACTTCGGCTGTTCGGGATTGGACGAGCAGTAGCTAGCTGCTTGGCGAATGCCGAATGTGTGGAACCGCTTTACCGAAACGCCAGACCTTCACAAACTGTTTGCGCAACAGCGTACCGCACAAGCATAGTAAAGATTTGAGAACCGTTTCAAAATACGTTCATTTTCTCTATGCCAGACCTTCACAAACTGTTTGCGGAACAGGGTTCTGCAGAAGCATAATAAAGAAAATTAACTTTAAAATACGTTCATTTGACTCTATTGCACTACGAATTGGCGTGGTAACAATGAAAGAGGAAATTTATGGTCTGGTTTGGTCCATTCAATGCGAAGGTAGGAGGATCACGGTTTTTCTCGCTTCCCTCACACTGAAGTACGTTCAGAAATTCTAGCTCGACATGTCCTCTTTCCGCTGAGGGCTTAGAACTATCACTGAACGTCACGAATACTACCAATGCTCTACAGAAAAATGTAAATGCAGTTGACTACTGGACATCTCTGGAAACTGGGCAACCACTGATCTACTCTTCCCAATATTCTTAGCCATTTCAAAACTCGGACCATATTTGTCCGAGGTCGTAATTATATGGTATCTCATCACATTATTATTTGAATTGCCCACAACAAAACTCTTTGTTGTTGTGATCCAACACATCGACTATTACTTGCGATTATCATCCCAACATGTGGGGATTCACAATATCTTGTGACAATACTGGCATCAATTCTGTATCGTAACTCAACCATAATTCACTCCACCCCTACTCTCGGACGCTTCGCTATCAGCTTCATCCACCGAAGCACACAACAGGATCCGCGTGCTCCTTCCCACGCGTACAACTCGCATTACGTCAGGTTCACAGATGTGGGAAGGCGGCGCGCACCCACGTCACCTTTCCTTCTAATCTGCCTGCGTCTTCAGCGACTATTCTTAGCCAGGGAAACTAGATATAGGTGAGACTCGGAATGGAAAGAATGCCACAGATTAAATGTTGCGTGTTTCCATTGAATTAACAATGCAGGCACGAACAGTTGCCGTCTTCGACGTGAACAATTCTCGCTCGTGGCATCTCTCGCTTAAGGCTCGCTCGTGGCTCATAGCAAAGTTGCTAGCCTTTCAACACTGAGGTCCGAATCTCATCGATTCCCGTCGAGTCTCATGTGAAATTTGTTCTAATAAAACGAGTTTGGCTGCTTCACAAGGGTTAGTCCAACCCCTGTGAAGTGCACTAAATCCTACCCCGTTCCTAATTCCTTCCCATTTCTGGCCGTTGGGTAGTGACTCAGGAGCGCGTAGTAGGAGGCGCGTACGCGGAGATTCTACCTGGCGGTGCTCTTGACAACCGACAGACGAGGAGAGACAAACAAAAAATACGCTACGTTAATGAGGGATTACTCCGCACTCAACGCTCGACAAGGGGTGAAGAGACGCGTTGCGTCGATAAATGATACAATAAGATTAAGGACGCAACAAATAATAACAAAAAATAATAACGATCTATTGTGTGCGCATCACCCGATTTCCGTGAATGGCAGGGCTCTTGCGCATCGTATCCGGCTTCAGCCAATGAGATTCGGACACCAGTTTGCGTCACAATATTAGCGGGAATTTTAAATGCAGCCAGATACCAAATTATCACCACATTACAAGATATTTAAAACAGATTTATAAAGCATTTCTTTTCAATATTGCATCTTCGTGTTAGTTTTGGTTGGTTACTGTTGGAAACTTTGTACCGCTTTCAAAATGTTTCTCAACACTTCTCGCTCTCCATGCAACATGGCGGCGAGCGTCTGGTCTGGCTTTTCAAGCGAACTGCCCGTGCTGTGGTGATGTGGTTCGTGACGCAAACTGGTGATGCGCAGAACCAACTAAACTTGATGCACCGAATGAACCCACCCATATACTCCCACCACAGTGAATGGTACTTCGCGACACAGACATCGATTATTTCTGTCCAAGGCAACGCGTTCGCGTTCCCACTTGAAGCAGTAGAAAGTGGTAGACAGATGCAAGTTCTCGTCCTGGTTCTTACTAAACGATAGTAATTAGAAAGAATAACTTCATGCAATATTCATCTTCTCTCGGAACACTCCCACAACCAAACGCTTTCCTCGCGAAGAAGCCCTTGCAAAAGAGCAGATTTTACTAATTGCTTGAAAGGACACTGAAACAAATTTAAAGAAAACAATATAATTAATTACGTATGAATTAGCATTACGCTTAACGACCATAGCATTGATGCAACAAAACCAATGCCAAACAACTGAAGCAAAGGGTAATTTCGATTGAGACGTTTATGGCTCTTCAACTGTTTTCGTATATAATTAATAAAGATTAAAGAAGAATAAATTAAAATACTCAGTATAATTGTAATTTTACATGTTTAATAATAGACCTTTTTTCCGATTAGTGCCTAAAATAATCTGAAGATACAATAAACTTTTATTATACTAACGAGTCTTTGAGAAGTCTAAAAGAGTTGGACGTCTGCTGGAATGCTTTCAACAGCTAAGAAATCGTAGCGAGGTCTGTCAAAGTGAAAACACTTCTGCAGCTGGCGTTCGGTCTGCACAAATCAGAGTTCCATTTCCGCGACACGGATATCGCATTTCCCGAGGTGAGCACCGCCTACAGCCGCCTGACAAGAGACATGGGTCAGACGTCAACTACGTGGCGTCATCATTTCGTTACAGAAGAGCTTGGCTTCCACGGATGTGTCGAAATCAGAATACCTATTTCCTTATTTTTAATTTGACATCCACAGAACAATTTGTAGAAAAAGTCTAGATGTTATTTCTAGGAATCATGCACGTATTTAAGAAACAAATCATCAGGACAAGCACAAATCTTTTAAAAAGAAATACAGAAATGCCTTCGTCAACTGCTGAAAGTCCACTGTTTGACAAGCCATTTTTTATAGTTAAGTACCCGATGTCTACATTCATGATATTTTCATTTGCCTCCGCAGAGCAGACTGGTCTGCGTAAAAGATCTTGGAGAACTGACGTGCATGAAGCTGTCTCCAGCTACGAGATACTTTATATATACTTTTCTCATAGTGTAACTCAATCCACAATAATCAATAACTGTATAATTACACATCTTAATTTTCCCCTTCTAACAATGAACTTTTGATTCAATATTATTTTCAGACGTAAAACTCATTTTGAACTTTGAAGTCACAAGGCAATACAAAAACACGCATAATCTTCAATCGGCTAAAGAATGTTGCGTAGCATTATAATCTCAATTACAATGACTCAAGTCTGTTTCAATTCTCGAGTTTTTTTACGCTAATTACTTTGGGTTTATTGAATTTCTTGATTAAAATCCTAAATAGGTACTCGTCTGCAATTATAACACTATCTTCCAGAGAAACTGCAAGTAAGCAAGTACACAACCCCATCTCTTTCAGGTTTTTCGAGCTGTTTTCCTGGTCCACATGTCTACATGCTGAGCTTGCTTTGCTTCTGGACAGTAATTGTAACGTTACTTTTTGCACAAGTTTTTATTGAGCTATCTTTTGCTAGGCGCGAGAGGAGGGGAGGGTTAGCTATTTGTCAGCAGTATATTCAAACAAAATCTAAAGATAATTTGTTCATGCAGTTCTATTACAAAGAAGTGAACACTTAAGCATTAAAATTGCTCATTTTTCTACCTTCTTTCATTATGTACAGTAAAATAGCGTGCAGTTATTACATCAGTAACATATGTTCCTTGATGGATGTTGGATATCCAACCGCTTGATATGTTCATCCGAACTGGTTTTGATGACTTTACGTTTACGTACCGTTTATTTTTCTTTGCTTTAAGGGCAATTTAAAAGTCCGGTATACACGGTACAGTTTTCGTGCAAATTCTTATAGAGTTTCTATTCAGAAACTTCAAGATCCCAAACTAGAAGTATCCAGCCTAGAACTAGCCAAAGTCGCGCATACACGGTCTGTACGTTTTCGGCACGAATCGCCCCAAGCCGCCGCTAGGAGGTCTAACGAGAAATAACTGAATTATGCCGTCGGAGTATTGTCAATGGTAGTATTTCTGTATGTGCTTTCTGGTTATGATCTTTATTTGGTATTAATTAACCACGAGAAGCATAGAGAATAAAAAAAGAAGGCAGGAATTGGGGAAAAGGAAGTTTATCACAATATATCACTTCACACAATCGCACTTTGACACACCTAACCACAAAATCGTAATGGCCGATTACCGTTAGTGAAGGATTCTGCCGCTAGAGGCGCTTGAGTCAAACTCTAGGCTTTCTGCATGAAAAATTATGATCATGTTCATATAGAAAACGTTTAGTCGAGACTGCACGTTTTCTGTACGTCCAATCTGCACGAAAACTGTACCGTGTATACCGGGCTTAAAACATTTTAAGAGCATTTTATTGATTTATGGTCATGATTTAGGTCATCCACTGTTTCTAAACAATTAGAGACTATACTGAGCATCACAAGGAGAGTAACATTCATTTTAACAGTGATATTTAATGCACCATTTACCATTTGGACTGTATAATTCTAAACAATCTGTAATAAGTATTGTACTGTAGCCTCCGGGTCAGTGACCCCTACCCCGTGTCAGTTTCCCTGATCCATTGAGAAAATGTTGGGATGGCCCTTTGTTTTGCTTCTGGACATAAATGTAACTTCATTATCTGTGCACGTCTTCTAGAATTCAGTGGGAAATGTAGTTATTCAAATTATCGTTTCCATGCTGTCGCGGCAGGAAGCATTATTCCTTGACGAAGGACATCATGGATAAGAGCCCAAAATGTATTGCTGATTTATACTTGGAAATAGATTTTATTACATCGGAGCGTGTTTTTTTTCTTTTCTTTTCTTTTCAAAATTCAAGTAGAATATGGCTTAGTGTTGGGATCACAGAACTTTGAAAACATGCACAATATTCACTTCTCCCCATAGCACGTCATACACAGTTTTTAGCTGTTTTTAGCGTAAATAAATGAATCCAAATCGACCGCCTAATCATCACCGTATCTGTGCAGCACCCGCAGGTCAAGAAGTGGCGCCAGCGGCAACGCGAGCCGGAAGGAAGCGCGCGGCATTTGCAGGGGCTTCTGGTGGCGGCGCGAGCTAACTGCCTTAGCAGCTGAGCTGCCGGAAGCGAGGGCTTTGGACACCTGGCGGCGGCGACGCGACGCGACCGACGACCACGTGACCTTACATAAAAATGCCGCGGGCCCCGCCGTCACGCGCGGCGGTGACCGGCCCCTCTCGAAGCAGCGCTGCCCCCCCCCCCACGCTATTTTTGCCTCGCACCGCCCGACGTGGAATGCGGTTCTTGGAAAGGACTGAGCACACAAGATTGATGGCAACTGGCTAAAAATGTCATCGAATATGCACAGGACTGGTTCTGGAGAAACAACCCACTCATGCAATCAAGAACGACTCAGAAATTAAAATAATACATATATAACGTTTTCAAAGAGAATGTTTAAAAGAGACACCTGTTTCTTCGGAAAGTCATTTTACGCGATTCACGGAGTTTTCGAACACAAGGGAAGCAAAAAATTGAAATCGGAAGTTCTTAATTTGTAAATGGAATAACAATTTTAATCACACGTACGAAGGAGGTAGTACCAATAATAAATTCTGGTCATCACTCGATGACGAAAGTGGTGAATTACTTCTAATTTAAACGCAGCGGATAGCTAAAGCAAAAAAAAAAAAAAAATTGTTTCAACCACGAAACACACTGAAGGGATTTCAACCCCCCACCCTACCCTTACCAAAACACCGTTGACACTTTAATGCCATTCTCGTCTTTATTTTAAAGAACCCAAACGGCAATCAGCTCCAGCGTTTCCTCCCCGAAAGCGCATTAGCAACTGACACAAACCGGTCGCGCGCCCCCTGCCGGAGAACAGCGGGAGCGGCGACGCCCCCGACCGCGCACGTGTTCCAGCGCGACCTCCCACACTCCACACGCGGCGGCTGGGCCGCCACGCCACGCGACGCCGCGCCGCGCCGCGCCACGCCACGCCCGCCCGAAAGCTCATTCAATTGATTGATTTTTTCGTGTTTCCGGGCGCGTCAACAACTTGGGTCATTGGTCTCGTAAGTGTAGTGCATGTTTTTTTTCTCGGGAGGTGATGGTGATCTTCCCCCGATGGTTGGCGAGATCCGGCGCTGACCTACCGTCGGTTAGTGGGGTTTCCCCCTAACCAGGACTCCACCAGCGGGGCACCGCGCCAGCCGGGACAAGCTTTAAGCTCCCGGCCGGTCTCCCGGCATGTGTGGTAGTGTAATGCATGTTAGTGTTAGTGTGTGTGTAAGGGGAGAGGATAGACAAAGAAGAGGAAGAAAAGATTGCGCGCGGTCCGTGGCCCGTTGGTTAGGGTACTGCTCCGGCATTCGCCTGATGTTGATCGCAGAAACCACAGAAAACTACCGATCAGGGAGCTCATTCAAGAAAAGGCCAGGGGGAGACGGATGAAACCTCATACCACGACCTGCACATTTTTTTGGACAAATAGCGGTTTACATTTACGATACGGAGATCTAAGATTATAAATTCTTTTTGTTTATTTAAGGTCGCATCAACATCTAGATCATTAGCAACAACTAGTGGAGTGAACGGTATGGTAACCACGAAGATGAAACGAAATGGTGATAATAAGAGGAGAAAGGACGAACACAAGTACAACCATGCCCGAGGCGGGACTCGAACCTGCGACCCTTCGCTCCAACATCACTACGACACTACTGCCTTAGCGATCTCGGCCACCGGGCCAACTATAAAATACTGTTATTCCAAAAATTTAATATTTGTCCTAGTCATTGAACCTCAGGAAAGATGGCACGAGAAAAGCGAATTCCATGAAATAAAATTGTATTACTTGTAATTATGTTATTATATTCTTACTCATTAAATTACTTCTTACTAACTCCATTACTCTTACTTTACTTTACTTTACTTTACTTTACTTTACTTTACTTTACTTTACTTTACTTTACTTTACTTTACTTTACTTTACTTTACTTTACTTTACTTTACTTTACTTTACTTTACTTTACTTTACTTTGCTTTACTTTACTTTACTTTACTTTACTTTACTTTACTTTACTTTACTTTACTTTACTTTACTTTACTTTACTTTACTTTACTTTACTTTACTTTACTTTACTTTACTTTACTTCACTTTACTTCACTTTACTTCACTTTACTTCACTTTACTTCAACTTCACACTTCACTTCACTTCACTTCACTTTACTTTACTTTACTTTACTTTACTTTACTTTACTTTACTTTACTTTACTTTACTTTACTTTACTTTACTTTACTTTACTTTACTTTACTTTACTTTACTTTACTTTACTTTACTTTACTTTACTTTACTTTACTTTACTTTACTTTACTTTACTTTACTTTACTTTACTTTACTTTACTTTACTTTACTTTACTTTACTTTACTTTACTTTACTTTACTTTACTTTACTTTACTTTACTTTACTTTACTTTACTTTACTTTACTTTACTTTACTTTACTTTACTTTACTTTACTTTACTTTACTTTACTTTACTTTACTTTACTTTACTTTACTTTACTTTACTTTACTTTACTTTACTTTACTTTACTTTATTATTCCTACTGACTGTTACTTATATTCTTAATAACATTACTTATAATTGTGTTTTAAGTGAACAAAATAATATTACTTAATGGAAGCTATAAAAGAGGAAGAATAAAAAAGAAAGATTAAACATTTCAAATGTATTGATTATGCAGGTAAATGGAAAATATTGTGGTATCAATTATCTTCCCTCCTCAAAAAGTATTCTGTAATATTGTAGGTTTCCTTTACACGTGAAAAAAGGTTCCTTAAAGTTAAGACTTTTGGAGTGACTATCTTGAATGCCATCTTCGTGGCCGACGCGATACGTAGGTGTGGGGGATCTTCGCCTACCGAGCGGTGCCCGAGTTACGGGCAGTTAATGAGCTACAAAAGTCAATAGCGACGGCCGAGCAACGAAGACACACAACATTCACGACGATTCAGCCAAGTCATGTACTTATAGTGCGATTTTTCTAACAGTTCCTCTGGCTGATATCAGTCGTGACGGTTTCATCCAATCGGGTGAATGTGTGTCACTACCGTGACGTTACTATGGTGACGTACAAACTCCTGATTGGATGAAACCGTCAACAGCTGATACCTGCCAGAGAGAGAGGCACGGTTAGAAAAATCTCACTACACGAGGTTATTTGAAGCTCCTTGATTTTCTCTTCTATTTCCCCTACTATTAAACTAGCGATACAGGTTTCAAGAAAATATCACCTAATATGACATCAGAAGTGTATTAGGAAAATAGAGTCTCCTCTAACATCTTGTACTATCTTGTTTCTTTACTTTGTCTTCTTCAACTTTCCAAGTTCTTGTTTCTTTCTTTCCTTCTTGTTCTTGTTTTCAATTCATCAAGTTATTGTTTCTTTACTTCGACTATTTACATCACATGCTTGGTTGTGATAACGCCAGCGATCGTTAGATATCTCTCCGTTCGAATCGAGGGAAAGTATTAGGTGCATTATCAACCTTGTCCCGGGAATGAGGGGGGGGGGACGAAAATACGCGTGGTTACACGAGAGCCATGACGAGTTGTTATTAGTAAGGGCCTAAAAATAAATAAACAAATTTTAAGAAAATTGATTAAAAAAAACCGCGGAACCTTGGAAGTCTTATCGTCGGTATATTAAGATAGTACCGTCTGAAAATTAATCCACGAAAAAGTAAGTTTATAGGAAAATCAAATAATATTACTTTGGGTCATCATTCACGTTCATGCATTACCTCAGAGTGAGACGCTGTCAGTTTCTTTACGTCTTCATTCACGATTATCACTGCAATTACATTCACAGAATTATCCCTACACATCACACCTACTGAGAAAGCTACTTCCGACACATTTCACAGAAGATTTACGAATTTCTCATGCTCTGAATTTAGAACGTTTATTTTATCTTGCTTTACGAAAGTTCATAAAAAGTTAGTTTCATTCGTTGACTAGACTTGAACTAGCCACAGGCCGTCCGACTCAGGGACGTCACCGAGACAAACTTTCTTGTACACGAACACAAATCAATTGCTTTACAAACTCAACAACCACGCCCCAGTTCCAGTTGACCTGATGAGTGAGGATATCACCGGCCCGTCTGGCGTGACCTGGTTGAACATCGCCGCCGCCGCCGCCTCCGCCGCCTCCACCGCCGAGCAGCGGCTGGGGAACCGGCTTCTCGCAGGCCGCGCTACCACCGTGATGGTGGCGGTGCTGGCGGCGGCGGTGTCTGTTTCCGGTTCAGATCCGGGTCGCGCCAGCCCTCCCTGCGCAGCCGTGACTGCTGTCTAAGAAGTACCGGCGGTACCGTTGCACATGAACACCGCCGTCGCGACGGCCGACCGATTGGTCGAGTGATCGCCTGCAGAAAGGGGCTCACAAGAGTAAACAAGCGGCTGTTTAGCGGCTGCCATGTCGCAAGGACAATGTAACACTACTGCTCCTATCATTTCGATAACCCAACGAGGGTTGAAAGTTTTGCAAAAATGATGGATTGAACAAAAAGCCATTATTAATTAACTTTTCTCAATGTTCAGACGCTTCACCAACGAAACTTCACAAATCTCGAAGGATTTTACTGATTACCTTGCAAACAGCTTGTACCAGACCCTACTAATATAGCGAATAAATCTACACACAAATCCAACTCACCGATGGAAAAACTAGTATCTACTGTCGCTCGAATTTAGAGCGTTCCATTTTCATACAGCCAGCACAAACTATGAGTTACTTGTATTCAAAGCAGTCATTCGTCCACTTTACGAATTTCTCTTCTCAACTCTCTTTACTTTTTCGTCACTAAGTAAACGAATCATGAAAGTAGTACGGTGACAGCAACCGGGCTTTTCGAAGAAAGAGTACGCAGATCTCAAAGAAAATAGAGAAGTCGCCGTTGAATCTTGAAGTGTAATCGAAGAAACGCTTCTCTAAAAGGCAGTAATGTAGTCGCAACTGGGGCATGACCTGACGGAAATCGAATACTTTCCTATGAAAAAAGTGAAACCATTTGCATAAGTTGAGGTTGGTTAACAACCAGAAACACTATAGTTCCACTCAGCCCTTGAATATAATCTTAAATTGAGATTCTGATTGAGCCTCAAAAAGCAACCTTCGTTGAGACAAGGGTTTTCGACATCAACTACTACTTTCATTTTTTTTAATCCCAACAGGACAAAATTTCCGCATCTCGAATTTGACACCCTTATTTCATAACTGTGCTATTAATGAAAACAGAAAAAAATATTCATACATCAATACTCATTTCTACTCCAGAGGAGATGCCAACATTCGCAAAACTTCTTTTAGTAGATTTTCGAAGCCATTAAAACCTTCAAATCCTCACATTGAATGCGAAGGAATCGAGAAATTTAAGCATTATTCTCTGAATACTTCCTGGATTTTTTGGAACTCTAAAATCGTGAATGTACAAATATAATACAAATACGTTAATAGAAATCATGGCTATGTTACACGGAAGATAGCAGTGTATTGATTGATCACCAAAGATAGTATTGTTTGTATAATAACAGTAATGTTCGTGTGGCAGACAAGCTCCCGACACGTGTGTCGGACAGAGTACTGCGTGCTGCGCGCGGGTGTGAGTATGTATATGTGTATGTATATATGTGTGCGAGTGTGTATGTGTAAAGGAAGAGGATCGAAATATCGTGCGGAGGCCGCGGCCCGTTTGTTAGGTTAGTGCTCCGGCATTCGCCAGGAGTTGATCGAAGAACCCAAGTAAAACTACCAATCAGAGCAGCCGGTCTCTAGAATTCTTCTCCAGATAATGGTTCAAATCGCCCGCAGCTATGTAGCTAGCAGTGGCGTATCCTCACTCTGGACCTAGGACGTTGGTATTGAAGGAAAGGATAAGGATGTTATATTTTCTAATGAAAAGATTGGAATAAGACATTTTATAGTATTTAAAAAGACAAGCTCGACGCTTTTCCCATTCTTCAGTTCTCGTTTTAAAAATGTTAAGTCTGAAATATTATCAGGTTAGGATACGATCGTCCATCACTCCATTACTTGTTTCTTCTAGAATGTTTGCATTCCAGAAAGATTCGAAAATATTTAACCCGTGTACTGTGGGTCCCTAAATGGAACGCCTTTCTATATGTAAAACAAATTCGTCTGTAGTTCGTTATATTGCGTAAATATTCGAATAAACTATGTGTGAGAACGAAAATCAATGAGTATGGCAAAACTTTTAGGGAAGCAAACGGAAGTAAAAACGAAATGCATGTATGCATCAATAGGACTTCTATGACTGAATGAGGGCGCATTGCCGATACGGAGGAAAGAGTGGCTGCCTGACCGCTTGCCTGCCTGCGTCACTTCCGGCTACTCCCCTCTTTAACTTCCGCAGCATAGGGCGATTTAAAGTCCGACCAGCTGCCGCAGCTGGCCACGCGCCCAGCGAGAGCAAATGCATGTACGCAACGCCGCTCGAAACTCGATCGCTTGTTCCTTACCCCAACGGCATAACAGACGCAGACCCCAAGACACGACTATCAAATCACTTCTCGATATGCCTGTCCCTCATTTCTTTATTAACATTAATTGACGTAAAAGGAAAAGGATCAACTTTCACCACGAGTCACTTTACAAACAAAGAGGTCCTTCAAATGCATTTTCAATTCCTTTCGAACGTACACATTTTATGTGTACACACGTTTAAATTAAAAAATACTGAAACACTTCTATATCGCATATAAAACTTATTTTATCAGCAGAAATGAAACTGATACCTACTCTACCACACTGTCAGCCCCCGTCCGGCCCTAGTACCCCCG
The DNA here is from genome assembly GCA_011170035.1 of Teleogryllus occipitalis. Lineage (NCBI taxonomy): Eukaryota > Metazoa > Arthropoda > Insecta > Orthoptera > Gryllidae > Teleogryllus > Teleogryllus occipitalis. Next base: position 66,674 of record BLKR01015444.1, read on the forward strand.
TCTAATGAATGAACTGAACAAGCTCACTAATTAGATATCTCCAACTCTCAGGTCTTTCGGCCTAACCGCGCTGTTCGGCCTGAGTAGTAGCTACCAGCTCCATATGGGGCGTGTGGCGAGTATCGTGAGTGCTCGCTGACCCTGAGTGGTGGGGACGAGTTAGTTGCTCATTGCCGAGCGCCTATCTTTCGGCGCCTGCCCTACCCACGGTGTGTCGGTGTTTCGTGGTCCATTGAGGGGACCAAATTTTCACCGAGCATCAGGTTTCGGGCGAATTTGCTACACTAGCTAGGTCGAATTCAGCCGCTATCTCGAGGAGAATTCTTATGGCCGGTTGCTCTGATCGGTAGTATTCCATGGTTTCTTCACTCAATACCAGGCGAATGTCGGTGCCGTACCGAGCAAGTGTTCAGTGAAACGCTGTACTTACAAGTGAAACACGGGACAAAGCCGTTCTCACCTTCTCGCGACGTGAAGACCATAGGTCACGTGGAATCCGAATCCACGGGGATCACACGAGTGGCGAAAACACTCATCAGATTTAGAAAATTCTTTGGCACCAACGAAGTGGGTATCGCCGAAAAGCATACCAACTGAGTAGGCGATTCCAATCCCCCGCCAGAGCTTTAACACGCGGGACCAAAAATCCCAACCCCGCCATCGGGTGTGTCGTCAAGGGAACTTTCATCCGCCGACTACATCTAGCGGTCAACTTTGGATCACAATACTCAGATGTGGATACATTATAATCGATCAATACAATACCAAGCGGACACAGTAAATGTAGAAATCAATCCTTTTACTAAGGAGGAAAACGGGACGGGATAGAGGGGGCTCTATGCCGGGGGGGGGGCGTAAATGGCTTCGGAAAATTAATAAAAAGCCTTATATTAGCCAAGTAATAAAATGCCTTGTATTACGTGGCGAGACTCGGGCCAATAGGCCCGCTCTTCCGCCTAACCACGCAAATTTCGCTACACTCCTTTCACCATCTAGCGGAGAAAGGAGGTATTATCTTGGGCGACGAAACAGGTGGATCTCAATTTTGCTCAGAGGCTTCTTTTAGGATTGAGAATCTTTTACATGCAGTAAATCTACTACATGGGACAGCCGGCTTTACTTCCCATCCGAAGGAAGGCGTACGAAGGATTTTTTCGCCCTTAAAAATCCACGGCTTCGATCGGGTTTGAACCCACAAACTCGGGTACAATAGTCCGGTACGCTGACCGTTACACCACCGAATCCGCAATGTCCGCGGGATGCAGTCGGGCTCTGCCCCATCCGAAGCGCGAGCGCCATCTGCCGCCGCGGGCGGGTAAAACCGAAAGTCACGGCTGCGCCCGCGCGCCCCGCACGTAACGGGAGAGGCCTGTTCCCGAAGCGCACTGCGCAGGCCGGCCGGCGCGCTCGCCGCCTCTTCGTAGCGAGGCCACACCAGGCCGAATTCCGCACCGGCCGATGCGCGGACCCTTGTCCTCAAACCACTACAAAAATATTGACGTGGCTCCTTTCGTACAATAGTAGTTGTGACATACAGCTATAAAAAAATGTTGTCCCCACCTCCCCAGGCCTTTGTCGAGAACTCTGCAGTTTCGTTAGTTCATTCTTTTGGCGGTTAGTTGGTTGTTAGTGATTCCGGGCGTGTCAACTAACGAGGTTATTAGTCCTGAAAGTGTAGTGCATGTTTTCGCGGGGGTTGGCGGTGATCTTCCCCTGCTGGATAGCGAGATCCTGCGCCGATCTACCGTCGGCTACCACAACCAGGTAATTCCCATCTGCGGGGCACCGCCCCAGCCGGGACAAGCCCTAAGCTCCAGAGCCGTCATCCGGCATCTGTGGTAACGTAGTGCATGTTAGTGTGTGTGTGTAATGGGAGAGGATAGGACAAGGAAGAGGATCGCGCGCGGTTCGTGATCCGTTTGTAAAGGTACTGCTCCGGCGTTCACCTGGTGTTGATCGGAGAAACCACGGAAAACTATCGATCAGAGCAGCCGGCCGCTTGAATTCTCTTCCAGGCAGCGACTGAATTTAACCTAGCTGACAAGTTAGTGCCGAAAATCTTGCCACAGTCGGGACTTGAACCTACGACCTCCCGATTAGAGGTCCTGTGATGTCATCAGTTGATGCACTGAGATTCTTTGGGCGGAATTGGGAAGAGTTTTATCCCCCTGGCGGCGGAATTTCGGGTGTACGAATCTGGGATCCCGTGTCTCTGTCCGTCTTTGCCCGGTTACGTGCGATACGAGAAGGCCTCTTAGTTATTCCCAAAATAATTTCGAAATCTTCCTTTCATGCTATTTGTCCTGTTTTTTTCTTCTTTTTTCGATATGAATAGCGCGAAATTCTCGTGAGAAATGATGTCACTGTTCTATTTGCAAAAATTTCAACAAGATTACACAGCTGCCCCGAACAGAAGACGGTGACTATTTTCCATCGTAACATTTCATTGATAAGATATTAGGTTTAGTAGCACATGAAATCAATGATTTTACTTGAACACAAACTCGTGCTTAATCATCCTTCATCGAAAACGGAATATTTCAGAATTCACACAATACAACAAGAAAATGTAAAACAAATAATAAAATCTGTTTTGAAATCGCACGTCTAATCAAATTGGTTTTTAAAGCTAAGATAGAATAGAGCGTGAGTCTCTAAATACAGATTTCTTGTTAATGGTTGGATATTCACAAAATCAAACCACGGAAATGTAGCAAGATCTCTCCTTAGGTCAGTATTTTAATCCATTTCACATCATATGATTATCAAGATTTCCCGACACTCGTAAGAGAAGACGGAAAAAAATCTCTTCTACTTCCATTCATCATATCCACTCTCTGCTATTTTACTACGTAAAAAGAAAATACAAAGTCAGAAGGGAAATTGAAGAAGAGGCAAGAGCACTATCTTCCACACAACGCACCAATTTTTCTGGAATATGGAAGTAGCCTTAACGCCACGTGGCCGTGACTCACCCGCCTCCGTCCTCCGAGAAAGATGCTCTCCGGAGGCCTGCTCTGCCTCTACCGGCGACTGCCACGAGGCGGAATTAAAAATGCATGCGCTTCGGGGGAGATTCAGGTTTGTTACGTGCTACATGCCCCACGCCCCTACAGCCTGACACAAAGCCTGTGAATATTGCAAAACTATCAAACGCTTTCTGTTGGGATCTCCTTCCTTCAGTACGAAACGACAGTCTTCAAGCAGGGATTTGCAGAGTAGCTGGGAGTGAAACTGTTCACATCAATTACTTGGAAAACGCAAGCGTGTCATTTTATCCACTGCGATTTTGTTCGCTCCAATAAAAAAATTTGATGACTTGTTATCACAAAATATTGCATGTGATGGTTTTGCGACTCCCTATTCCCATAAAAGAACGTATTTCTACACCATGCTCATTTGTATGGGAGTGTGTTCCTCGTAAGAAACAGGACACAGGGACACAAGGTAAACGGTAGAGTAGACTCGTCAAGGAACGATGTGAGGTTAAAATACATGCATTACTCTCTACAATCAAATGATGCATAATATATTTTTGTTTAATTAAATTTAAAATTATAATAAATATCGATAAACTTCCCGAAAACTACGCTACCTTGTTCCGCAAACCCCTCGTGCCAGCAAGGCGCAAGCCAGAAGGGACGGCTCTGCCAGGGTGTCAACACAGGGCGTCATGGCTCTGACCATTCTTTCTGAAGATGCAACCTGATTAAAGGAGGGTATCGCACCCTGCTTTCAAAAAGTGTTCTTCGGCCTTTTTATGGCATATTTACAAGGTATCTTCTAGTCAAAAATAAAAGGAACAAAAATACTTGTTCGAATTTTTTCATACGATTTGTTTTAATACAAGAAGCAAAATGTACTCGCCAAGTCTGAGTTACCCTCGCTCGGATGTAATGTTACTCCTTTTAGATACATAAATTCCCTGCTAGCGGAGACAACTTACTGAAATCAGACCAATTCTCATTCCGCTGCTATTAAGACGAAAGCTTTGCACTGAAGTTCAGCGCTTCAAAATAAATTTCCTACACACTGTTCTTTCAAAATCTCCTACACAAATATTTCACTTGCACATGAGCGCGACCACCTAAAAAACTAAAGTGTGTCGCCAGAGGAAATTCATTCTTGAACATTTAAGAAGTAAAAGCCATCGCCTTGCCAGTTCTACGGCCAGCGTTACTCAGAACCTGAATTTAAATTGCAAAAGAGTTCTAAGAAATGCGGAAAAGGGTTGTCATTGAAACAATTGGAAATATTTATCTTCTAAAGGCTGTTTTCAAATTTTCTAAAACCCGAATTTATCTATGAAAAATATGGGCTGGCTATAGATGTCTGATGCTACCGCAAAATAATTGTTCTTATCGGAGGAAGAGGAGAAGTTTGAACAGAGAATATATTGCAAGTATTTAATATATTTAATACAGGCAAATAAATATGACCTTCTTCAAAAGTCCAGTAGAATAACAAAGAACTACTTCTTTTCATTTAATTTATTACAATGATTTAAGACCGAAACCTTAAGTATAGAACATATGTGCCCTTTTCAGTTTGAAGTATTGTAAATAAAAAAGGAAAACCCTTTTTACCGCAACAATAATCGCAACCAAAACACTTTACGACTGTGAACCTCTCCGGAAATAAATATTTTCGCACTACTAGAAGAATCACAGTATTCTTTCCCTCCTGTGTCACGGAATTACATTAATTATTTAATAGAATAATATTTAATTTAAAATAATTTAATAGAATTATTTCTTAGCACACTTGCAATCAACACTCAAATTACACATGTATGCAGAAGATACTTTCGTATGCAATGTGCGTGTACACAGAAGAAAGTCCATGTTACTTTACTCGCTCACGATTGATAAAAATT
>BLKR01015445.1:0-32500 GCA_011170035.1 Teleogryllus occipitalis
CATACAGTAAATGGGTAATATAAGTGTGTCCATCCCTTCCTCACTATTAGACCTTTCCAGTTCATCATTAAGGCAAAGATAACTGTCATCCAAGGCATTTCAGTCTTTTGGTGGAAAAATTACAATTTTTTCGGGATATGGAGGAGGGGATCAGGAAGAGAAAGGAAATATTGTGCGCGTCCGTGGCTCGTTTGTTATGTTCCTCGTATGTCACTGTTCCAACATTCACCTGAAATTGACGGTAAAAAACAAAAACGCCGACCTGGATGGCCGAGGTGGCTAAGAGCGAGTACCGACTCAGCGCTTCGGTCCGAAGGGTCGCGGGTTCGAGTCCCGCCTTGGGCATGGCTGTTTGTCCCTTGACTTTGTGTGTGTTGTCGCGGAGGGCCTCGCGTTCTGCTGACCCCAGATCAGAGGAGCCCGCAAGTGTGTTGGTGTCTAGTGTATGGTCGAATATGCGTCCCATCGGGGCGTAAAGGGTAACCGGCTGTTGGCTGGATAAAAGCCCTAGATAAAAAAACATAGAAAACCATGGGTGAGCGACTACTGGGATTCTCCTCCAGAGTATTTAAATTCGACCTGGCTATGTTGCTAGGGTCGAAAATCCGTCAACGTCGGAAATCGAACCCTACGACCTCTCGATAAGCGACACTGCACATGTATGGATGTTGCCGCTTCGTTTGCCGGACAGTGGGGGCTAGCGGGTGAAAGGACACCCAAAAGAGACTTTCTGAACACTGTAAAATACTTTGGCGAACACCGCATCTAATTGGGCATACGCAGGGGCTCAAACTGGAATGCGCTAAAGTGCTTCACGCAGGTGTGCAAATAGTCTGTAAAAGAGGCGGCGGCATTTTAAGTTTTTCTAACTCTCTGCATCTATGCTTCGATTTAAATAGAATAACGCTCGACTGATCGTCATCTGCAATGCGGTTATCCAATCGGGAGCTTTATTAGAACCTAATTTTTGGAACTGAAGTTCCCGATTGGAATACGTCACAGCTGCAACAGAACACACGCTTTTTAAATCTGAGTATATGGACTTCCCTTCTCCCTTCCACCGCTATCGCGAAGTGGAGCATCAAGGGGTGGAGCGTCCATGAGAAGAGAATCGATGAGTGATCCCCGTGGAGTAGAACTTCACGGACTGGAGCAATTCGGAGTGCAGTATCGGTGAGCGCAGCAATACGGAGTGAAGCATCGACGAGTGGAGCATTGCGCAGTGGAGCATTGCGGAGTAGAGCAATGCGGAGTAGAGCAATGCGGAGTAGAGCAATGCGGAGTAGAGCAATGCGGAGTAGAGCAATGCGGAGTAGAGCAATGCGGAGTAGAGCAATGCGGAGTAGAGCAATGCGGAGTAGAGCAATGCGGAGTGGAGCAATGCGGAATAGACCAATGCGGAGTGGAGCAATGCGGAATAGAGCAATGCGGAATAGAGCAATGCGGAATAGAGCAATGCGAAGTAGAGTAATACGGAATAGAGCAATGCGAAGTAGAGCAATGCGGAGCGGAACATTAAGGAGCGGAGCATTACGGAGTGGAGTGTTACAGAGTAGAGCATTGCGGGACGGAGCATCGACGAGTGAAGCAATGTGGAGTGGAGCATCGATGAGCGGAGCAATGCGGAACGGAGCATCGCGGAGCGTTTCCTCGCTGCAGGACCGCCGCCGCCGCCGGTGCCGCGCGGGAGAGGAGGCGGGGGAGGGGGAAGCCGCGGCGCGGTCTGCGGTGGAGGTCAGCGTCCCGCGGAGTATTTCGGGGGCCGGCGAGCGGCGCCACGTGCACGTGGCTAGCACGTGGTCGTCCAGCGCACGCGCACGCGCGACGCCGCCGCGCCGCCACCGCCTCCTCCTCCGCCGTGCTGCACGGAGGCGGGCACGGGGGTGGAGACGGGGGCAGGGACGGGGGCGGGGGGACGGAGACGGGGGGACGGGGACAGAGCGAGGACGGGGCGGAACGGGGACGGGGACGGGGGCGGGGACTGGGGCGGGGACTGGGGCGGGGACTGGGGCGGGGACTGGGGCGGGGGCGGGGACTGGGGCGGAGACGAGGACGGGGACGGGGGCGGGGGGACGGGGACGGGAGACGGGGACGGACGGGGCGGGGACGGGGGCGGGGACGGGGTGGGGACGGGGGCGGGGACAAGGGCGGGGACGGGGTCGGGGACGAGGACGAGGACGGGGACGAGGACGAGGACGAGGACGGGGTCGGGGTCGGGGTCGGGGTCGGGGTCGGGGTCGGGGACGAGAGGCGGGAGGCGAACCGCGTACACGGGACGGTGCAGAGCTCAGGATGCATTAATTAATCAATTGTTTCATGTTTCTGAGCGCGTCAACCACTAAGGTAGTTACTTCCGTAAGTGTAGTGCGTGCTTTTATGGGAGGTAGAGATCTCTCGGAGGATCTTTCTAGGCTGGATGGTGAGATCCGGAGCCGATCTACTCGTTTCCCCAACTAGGTTTCTCCCATCCCGCACTGTCCCCGGAAATGACAAATACACGAAGTATTATCTAGCATATTTGCTGAAACAATCGTGGCTATCTGTAACGGAGCATCAGTCATTCCCCCGAGTGCGCCTACTTGTGTCCCGCCAGCCCCCGTCTGGCCCACGGATCGTCTCAACGTTGGCAGCAGTCTGTCGTTTAGTTCCTGCAAGAAGATGCAAGGGTAGAGCGCGACACTTGAGCGTCTCTGCCAGTTTCTATCATGGTGGAAAGAGATGGGTGTGCTACTCCGGCGCACCAATTTTTGCCCGTTCTGCGCAGCACCAGTTTGCGTCACGAACCACGTGACCACAACACGATCTCTTGGTTTGAAAAGCCAGACCAGACGCTGGCCGCCATGTTGTATGGAGAGCAAGAAGTGTTGAGAAACATTTTGAAAGTGGCATAAAGTGTGAATTTTCAACGGTGAGCAACCAGAAATAACACGATGAAGGTGTACAAGGTTCAACACTTAAAAGAAATGCTTCATATATCTGTTTCAATTACTTGTAACGAGGTGATAATTTAGGAATCTATCAGCATTTACAATTCCCGCTAATATTGTGACGTAAACTTGGTGCCTGAAACTCACTGGCTGAAGTCGGATATGATGCGCAAGAGCCCATCCATATCTTTCCATTATGGTTTCTATGGGGGTTGAAAGGCGCTGGGGAGGAGGCAAGGGCAGAGGCGAAGGCGATGGGGTTGAAGAGGCCAGGCCGAAGTGGGGTGTAAGGGCAACGGTTGAACGTGAAGTAGGGCGGAGGCGGGGACAATGACGGGGCCGGTGGCCGAGATGGTAGCGGCTGATAAAGCGGGAGCGGAGAAGGAGTAATACCGGGGGGGAGGGGCTGAGATGGTGGTGGGAGGGGGGCCCAAACTGGGAAGGAGGCGTTGGAATGGAGGGATCGTGGTGAAGTGGGTGCAGCAAAGGGCAATGGTTGGAGACACGGGGCGGTTCAGTGGCGTATCATAGTGGGGGCGACCCGCCATGGTGGTCAAAATTTCACAATAAATAATAATAATAGTAATAATAATAATAATAATAATAATAATATCTTGTAAATGTTTCATTTCATATTTCTGTCGCACCTACGATTCAAACCGATTGAAATGAGCACGGAAGCTTTCATTAATTATTCTGTGACGACTTCTTTACATGAATATAGAGTGATTATTATATAGTAAAACAAACATACACGACGTTTTTATTTGTAACGTTATTAATACAAAATAATGATGATTGTTCATACTGAAAAGTTCTTTAGAATTACTGTATTTTGTAGTCCTTTAAATTGAAAGACTTCATAAGAGGGCGGCAAAATTTTTCTCTGCCCCGGGACGCTGATACCCACGCTGATGAGTAGTGCAGGAGTTGAGACGCAGTGCAGAACAGCCGTGGGGACTAGGGCGCGGGAAAGAGCTGTCGCCACTACGTTATTTGCATCGCGACGGCCCTTCACGATAGTCAGCTTTGTCGAACAACTGCACGGGACAGGTATATTCCGTACATTCCCGGATATATTCGGTAACTTCCGGTATTTAATTGCTGCTCAAAACTGGAATTTCAACTGACTCTTCGGAACCTGGAAAATCCTTTTTTTTTTAAGCTCAAAATAGGGAAATAACCGGGCCGAAGAAGACCACTGGGGGCATGTGAATCCTACTAAAGAGAACAACTGTGGTGATATACCTTTTCTGTTGTTTCCTGAGATCAATTCCTGGAGGATGCCAAACAGCGCAAATTCAACAAGTCAGTAAAGAAGTATATTATTATGTGATTCGCCATCATTGCCATCGCCGACATCACCGCCCAGTGCCGGTGCTATGCATGGACCGATCGCACGGAGCCCTGCAAGTCAAGGGACCCGATGATGGGATTGGTGGAAAAAAATAGTACAAAATCGAAAAACAAATTAGAAATCGAAAAAGGTATCGTAATTTTAAGTCGCAGTACAATAGTTTGATTTTATATTAAATTTTCAATTAATTATTTTACCTTAAATATTTAATTAACTGGTATGACTACGCAATGAATCAAATGACGCTAACATTAAAATACGAGTAGGATCTACTGAAATTCTTATTATTATTTTATGCGACAAGTGCAAGTTAGCAACAAGTGATTTTATTAAACCCAAACTAAACACATTTTTATAGCGTTTTAAAAATCACCCTGGAAATTGTATTATTTGATCACAAAAACTCTTAATTAAAACTATTATTTAAAATATATTTCCCAAAACTTTTTCTAGCTTAAACGTTGTAATTTTTGTTATCTGTTGAAATAAAATAACTCGTATAGTTTCTTGACACAACTTCCACATTTTCAATTTTTTTCGGGGGTAGGGGGGAGCTACTTTTCAGCATTGTCCAGGGTCCAAAACTGTCTAGCTCCGGCACTGTCGCCGCCGCTTCCTTCACCATCCAGTACAAGGCGCCTCCGTCTTCGCTGCCAGCGCCTCTCCAGTGCAGCCGTCGTCGCCACCGCTGCCACCATCGCCGCGGCGAACAGCCGGCCGCGAAGGCACGTGGCGGCTCACCGTTACATTTCGACAACGTCGCTTCGCTGCTCACCACTCCGGCTCCAGAGAACCCACTGCCCCGCATACAATGGGAATTTCTATGAAGTTTCACCACATGTTTAACGAAGTCCCTTACATTTCACGTAGAAAATGGGGAGGTGGACCGGGAGCGGTAGCTCAGTGCATGTCACTGCAGCGCCTCTGACCGGGAGGTTCCCACTCCCCACGGCGGCAGGATTTTCGACACTAGCTTGTCAGCTAGGTCGAATTCAGTCGCTGACTGGAGGAGAATTCTAGCGGCCGGCTGCTCTGATCGGTAGTTTTCCGTGGTTTCTGCGATCAACACCAGGCGAATGCCGGAGCTGTACTCTAACAAACGGGCAACGGACCGCACGCGATCTTTCCTTCCTCTTCCCTTACACACACACACACACACACACGCACACACTTACACTAACAGGCACTACACTACTACATATTCCGGGAGACCGGTCGGGAGCTTAAAGCTTGGGGCGGTGCTCTGCTGGTGGGAGGGTCCTGGTTAGGGGGAAACTTCACTAGCCGGCGGTAGGTCGGCGCCCAATCTCGCCATCCAGCGGGGGAAGATCACCGCCATCTCTCGAGAAAAAACACGCACTATACTTACGGGAATAATGAGCAAAGCATTTGACGCGTCCGGAAACACGAAAAAAAAATCAATGAATCAATCAATGGGGATGTGGAAGGTTCGAAACAGAACGTTCATGTTAGCTGTGAGAGTGTGTTGGAGGGGGGGGGGCTGGGAGGTCAAAATAGCGACATTTTGAAAACGTATTTTTTGAAGGAAGCCCACGGCTTGGCTTGTGGCGGACTGACCCGAATACTCTAGCAAGCGAGCTGTGCGCGACTGCAAGCCTCGTTATGGCAGCACCGCCCGTTACTCGCCAGACGTGGACGGGAGGACCCGAGGGGGTTAAGCGAGGGTGACGAACCTGACAAATCCTGCGATGCACGATTCAGGGCGAATCCTACGACGTAGACGTGTCCTTCCGTCGCGGCATCGACAGCAAAAATATCCATGTTTGAAAACATCTTGTACATATTGTAAAAATCGACGTTCAAAATACATCGTTGCTTTCAAACCTCTTTTGGTAATTCCCGAACATTAGAGTTTATATGGGAGAGCGATTTAATTTCAAGATGGCCCGCTTTATTAATTTATAATCGAGATTTAGTTGACAAGTCAGATATCAGAACAATAAACAAAACATATTATCTGATGGGATAGCACAAAAATTATACACTACATTTATTCACCAAACATTTGACTAATTTATGTTTCATCCTTGGTCTGAAAAATGTTGAATTTATGCATATTTGAAAATTATTATTGGTTTTATTAAATTTATTAGAATTAAAATTAAATTTACTTTTCATTAAATTATTATAATGACCTTTTTCTAGAAATAAAACATCAAAAACATTTTCATAAAAAGAACGAAGTTCAATAATTCATAGTGCTAAATACACTGAACATTTTATAAAAACATCGATGTTTGTATAAAATACGAGTTGTGAAATACGAATGTTCTGAAAACATCGACATCGATGTTGCATCCCTAGTACCAGTGCGATCGGACGGGATGCGCGTTATGGGTCGGGTCGGACTGGCCGGACATAACGGACGGGACGGATGCACGGAACGGGACGAGCGGGATGGACAGGACGGACAGGACAGCTGAGACGAACAGGACGGAGAACAGGACAGATCAGACAGATCAGACCCAGACCGGACAGACCGGACAGACCAGACAGACCAGGCTCAGACCAGACAGACTGAACGAACCAGACAGACCGAACAGACCGGAACAGACCAGACAGACTGGAGCAGACCAGACAGACCAGACAGACCGAACGAACCGAACGAACCAGACAGACCAGACAGACCAGACAGACTAACAATTGTAGCAGACCCGGACAGACCAGACAGACCAGACAGACCAGACAGGCCAGACGAACCGAACGAACCAGACGGACGGGACGGACGGGACGGACGGGACGGACGGGACGGACGGGACGGACGGGACGGACGGGACGGACGGGACGGACGGGACGGACGGGACGGACGAGTAGGGCGGACGGGACGGATGAACGGACGGGGCGGGCCGGAACGGACGGGACGGAACGGGACCAACCGGGAACGAACGGGACCAACCGGGACGGTTGCGCGTCGCAGCGTGGCGTGGCGTGGCGTGGCGTGGCCTTGACGCATTCTCCACGTGCGCGGAGTCGCGCCGCGCCCGCCCAAGGACGCAGCCTCTCAGCTGCAGACGCGCGCGGGGCGGGGCGGGGAGGGGCGGGGAAGGAGCGCTCAGCTGGACGGGGCCGCTCCCCGCTCCCAGCGCCGGAAACGCCCGCGGCCCACGGCGAACCGAGCCAGCCCAGGCGCGTAGGACGAAGGGCACTGCCCCGACGCGACGAGACGAGACGCGACGCCCGTCACCAGCGGCTGCGGCCAGGGACGAACGGAGAGGGAGTTCAAGCACGGCGTAGCGTAAAGCAATCGACAGCAATGGGGATTTTTTGCACAACATACAGAACTGGACAACAATATGGAGTTTTTTGCACGAAGTAGCGTTAGAGCAATCGACGGCAATGGGGAATTTTTGAACGGCATAGCGTTCAGCAATGGGGAGTTTTGTACAGAATAGCGTTCAGCAATCGGCAGCATTAGGGAGTTTTCGCACGGCATAACGTGCAGAAATGGACAACAATATAGAATTTTTGCACGGTGTAGCGTTAGAGCAATCGACAGCAATGAGGAATTTTTGCACGGCATAGCGTTCAGCAATGGGGAGTTTTTGCACAGCTTACCGATCAGCAATGGAAAGCTTTTGTACAACATAGCGTTGAGCAATCGGCAGCATCAGGGAGTTTTTGCACAGCATATCGTACAGAAATGGACATCAATGTAGAATATTTGTACAGTGTAGCGTTAAAGCAAGCGACACCAAAAGGGAAGTTTTGCACGGCTTACGGCAGTCGACTGCAGTCTCGATCTTCTTCGCATGAGCAGTTGCACAAAAATGATGCACCTACCCGAACTGCGCAAGCACAGAAGAATGATAGTGCTGTCGATTACTGGTCTCTTGTTGTGGAATTTGAGGGCAGCAAATACGTTCGCGATAGGTTTTCTCTGGGTTCTCCCGTCTTTCCTGCATCTCATTTCACCATCGCTTCATTGTAATCACTTATCACTTTTCTATGAAATCATTTTTCAATTCCAGATCCGGCCAAAGAATCTCAAAACTAGATATCCACTTCGAAGTACAGAATTAAAATCCTGGTCTTATGTTGTGGAATTTGAAGAGTGCAAAGTCGTTCGCGATAGGTTTTCTCTGGGTTCTGCCGTCTCCCCTGCATCTCATTCCATCATCGCTACATCCTAATTACTTATCATTTTTCCATGAAATCAATTATCATTCCAGATTCAGCGAAAGCATCTCAGCACTGTATTTCACTTCGAAGTTCAGGATTGAAATCATGGTCTAATCTTGTGGAATTTGAGGTTGATAAATTTCTCTTTATTCTTTGTGTTCTCCCGTTTCCCCTGCCTATTATTTCATCATTGCCTAGTCATCCTTCATGACTAGAGAGCCAACGTTCGGACATTCATTTTGTATAAAATAGGCAAGATAAAACTCATCTTTCTCATTAATCTAGAAAGGTATATGCAGTGTATTTCTCAATATCACATCTTTAAATCGTTTTTTATCAACAAATCGGTAGTATTCAGGTAATTTTGAGTTTTACTAGTTCTGTTTCTCACGTGACTGCCACATTAGAAGGATAATAGATGCAATATTATGTAACCGATACCAATGATACAAGAAAGTATGTGCTTTTATAGCACCAATATTTCTACTTTTTTGTCACCGCCAGTAAGAGCTTTTTTCTCCTGTAAAAATAATCGTTGATTCATGGTGAGCTCTCTTTTTCTTCCATTTTTCTCACCTCCTGTCCAGTCACCATCTTTGTAATTCAAATTTACCAACTTTTCATCGTGCTTTTCGTTCTGTACCTGTCATGTCCTCTGCTACAGTTGACGGCATTAATTCGTTCTCGCTACAGGATGGACACTGCATCTTGACCAGTTGCAAAAGACATGTTACGCAACATGAATTACTTGGGATTAACATGTGCTGTGAGGTGAATGTAACAAATGCATGGACAATGCAGATATGATTACAAACCGACACGGTTTCAAAATTTGAAAATAAACTTTTGTTGGCATTGTCATTCCACTACTTAACTTCAATTAGGTGTGAAGGGAACTGTAAAAAAACCAATTAAAGTCTCTTTCAAACAGCAAGTTCAATATTTTAAGTTCACGCCAGAGGAGACGAAAGGCCGAGGCAATAGTGGAAAGATGGGAGACTCGATTTTCTGACGCCAATTACAGAATCGATTTCCATTTTTTTAAAAATTTTATTTAATTTTATTTTACGTCAAAAAAACAGTTAAAACTGCGTATGACGTGCTTTGGGGAAAAGCATTTCGATGCTCCTTTGATCTTCAAGAAATCTGTTGCGTTTGACTGACTGATTAGTCTATCCAAGCGCGTCACTTATTAATACCATTTCTTCCTCAAGTGTAGTGGGTGTTTTTATCGCAGGAGGTGACAGTAATCACCGCCGTAAGATTTTAAGATCCTGTGTCAATGTCGGCTTTTGCGGAGTTTTCCCCAACCAGGTACCTCCCACCAGCGGGGCACCGCCCAAGCCGGGACAAGCTCTAACCTCCCGACCGGTCTCTCCATATGAGTGGTAGTGTAGTGCCTGTAAGAGTAAATATATGGACATGTATGTGTGTACATGTCCGTGTACGTGTCTGTATGTTACGTCCGTGTCTGTATGTTACGTCTGTATGTGTCCGTGTCTGTATGTTACGTCCGTGTACGGGACATGTACGTGTCTGTATGTTAATCAAGGGCAGATTGGCAAAATTGCTGCAGGAGAGCTCATATAGATTTTTTATCATTATTAGTGAATAGCTTGAGTGCAAAGTAATTATAAAGTTGAAAGAAAGGGAATTAAAAATATGATATTGATTTTGTCTTATGAATCTGCCCTAGAGTTCATTTATAAAAAAAATCTTCCAGACATCATGGATAAGAGCCCAAAATATATTGCTTCTTTATCCTTGAAAATAGATTTTATTACATGGGAGCGGCATTTTTAAGTAATTAATTCAAAATTCAAGTAGTATATGACTTAGTGCAGGGATCACAGAATTTTGAAAACGTGTATAGAATTCACTTCTCCCATAGCACGTCATTCACCGTTTTAACTGTTTTTTTGACGTAAAATAAATAAAAATAAATGAATGTATGTTATGGGGGTGATGAGGAAGGAAAGATCGCGCGCGGCCCATAGCTCGTTAGTTAGGATACTGCTCCGTCATTCGCCTAGTGTTGATCGGAGAAAACATGGGAAACAACCGACCAGAGCAGAAGTCCCCTAGAATCCTCCTCCAGGCAGCGGCCGAACTGTAGCTATGAAGCTGGTGCCGAAAGCCTGTCACTGCCCGTCTGGACTCGAATTCCGCGATCTCCCAGTCAGAGGCACTGCAGTGACATCAGTTGAAGCGGTGAGTCTAGTAAGCCGGGTGAAGCACGTCACCAACAGCTAGTAATAAAGAATAATAAAATAATTGGATGACCACGATTCACTGCCCGGCACATACATTCATGCAGATATTTTTAACAAAATTGAAACTGGCGGCGAACGCAGGCGATTCGCGAGGCAGAGGAGGGAGGGAGGGAGGGTGAGCACCATGAGGGGAGGAGGGGTGGGGAGGGGAGGGGAGGGGAGGGAGGCGGCTGAACTTTAATTAAGTTGTCTCGTCATGATGACGCGCGACGCCCAGAGACTGAATAGGGCGGCCCCGGCGGCTACACCCAGGGCGTTCACCCACACCCCATCCTTATTCTTCTCCTGACTCTCCTCCTCTTGCTCTTTCTCCTCCTCTTAGTCTGTCTCCCCCTCTTAGTCTGTCTCCTCCTCTTAGTCTTTCTCCTCCTCTTAGTCTTTCTCCTCCTCTTAGTCTTTCTCCTCCTCTTAGTCTTTCTCCTCCTCTTAGTCTTTCTCCTCCTCTTAGTCTTTCTCCTCCGCCACCTCCTTTTCTTCTATCTTCTTCCCGCCGCCTTCTCCTCTTCTCTCTCCTCATCCCCCTTCTCTTGGGCAGCACTATAACGCCCCGTCCAGAAAAAAGCAGAGGTCAACGAAGGAGAAGATCTGGCGTTCTACCGTTTTCATCATTCAATAATGATAATCCAAGGGCAGTTTGAATGAAACGAAATGTTTATGTCCCAAGAATTTTGGGACATATTTCGTGGCGAAGAGAACGAACTCCTGCAGGTCAAAAGAGAAATTCTCGGAGAAAACGTTAACTATTAAAAAAAGAATATGTCTGTGTTTATATACGTTGAAGAAAAGGAATACCTGTTGTGTTTGTATTCAGTTGTATTAATAACGCACTGGAGTATTTTAATTGCTTCTCGTTATCATCTTCCATCTGAAAATATTCTCCTGATTTCTGCTGACTTATGTTGTAATGAATGCTTTAACTATTTGTATTCTATATATTCACCATCTTATAATTAAAATTAAAGATTTTTTGTGGGAATTGATGTAGAACATTTGTGGTGAAGAGGCTCTGCAAACCATCTGGCAACACTGTAAAAGGTTCAACATCAATTGCATTTATTAAGTGTATCGGTAAAGTTATTTCATTTACCCTTGTATTATGTTTTATCCATTTACTAAGTCTTTTGTAAATTAAAAAAAGGGTAAAGGAAAAGTTTAATGAGGGACGGACGCCCTAAGACGAAATTGCTCCCTTTTTTTAGCATGTCTATACTTTTGAACTATAATCTGCTCAATGGCGATGAAGACAAGCCGGTGGCGCAGAAAGACCCGGCGCTCAAGTGAATGAGTGAATTTTCGTTCGGACGCTGAAGACTTTCGTTCCGTATGTCTAGTGCATGCTATATTCTTGAAGTGGTGGTGTCCGTCAATAGAACGTAAGATCTAGCACCGACTTGTGGGATCTTCCCCTACTGGTATCTCTGCCAGGATGGCACTGTCCCAGCCGGGGCAAACTCAAAACTTACGACTGCTGTCCACATATGGGTAGGGCGAGTAAGTGTAAGTATGCGTGGGAAAGGGAAGATGAAGATACCAGGATGAAGAAGGAAAACTAATTCGCGTTCCCTAGCCAGTTGGTTAAGCTACTGTTCCGACATTCGCCTGGTATTGATCAGAGAAACTACGGATATCTACCGATCAGAGCAGCCGGGAGGGCGAGTGATGCGGCGGGCGAGTAAATGGACGGGCGGACAACTGGACAAACGAGCGGACAAACGGAAAAAAGAGCAAACGAGAGGGTAAATGGGGCAAACGAACGGGCAAAGAGGGCAAACGAGCGGACAAAAGGGGAAAACGAGCGGAAAACAGGCGAACAAATGGGAGGACAAACAAACGAGCAAACGGACGGGCAAAGAAACGGGCGGGCGAAGAAACGGGCAAAGGACAATTGCTGGGCGCAGAAACGGGTGGATGAAGACACGGGTGGGCGGAGAAACGGGAGGGCGAGCGGGGTGGTGGGCGAGCGAGCGAGCGAGCGAGATTGGTGGGCGGACGGACGGACACACGGGTGGGCGGACGCACAAACGGGGTAGTGGGTGGGTGGGGCAGGCGGCGTGGGTGGGCGGTGTGGCGGGCAGTGTGACAGGCTGTTTGGCGATTGGAAGGGTGGGGCGGGCGAGCGGGCGGGCGCGCGGGCGGGCAAGTGGCGGGCGGCGGTCAGGGCAAAGCGGGCGGGCGGTCGGGCAGCGTGGGCGGCCGGGCGCTGAGCGGGCGGGCGGGGCGGGCGGGCGGGGCGGGCGCGGGGCGGGCGGGCGGGCGGGCGGGCGGGCGGGCGGGCGGGGCGGGGGCGGGCGGGCGGGCGGGCGGGCGGCGGGCGGGGCAGGCAAGGGGCGGGCGGCGTGGGTGGTGGCGTGGCGGGCGCGCGGGAGGGAGGAGGGAGGGAGGGGAGGGGCGGGAAGGCGGGCGGGCGGGCGGGCAGGGCGGGGCGCGGGGGCGGGGCGGTGGGCGCAGGCGGGCGGGCAGGCAAGCGGCGGGCGGGCAAGCGGGCGCCGGGCGGGCAAGCGGGCGGGCGGGCGGGCAAGCGGGCGGGCGGGCAAGCGGGCGGGCGGGCAAGCGGGGGGCGGGCGGGCAAGCGGGGGGCGGGCGGGCAAGCAAGCGGGGGGCGGGCCGGCGGGCAAGCGGGGGGCGGGCCGGCGGGCAAGCGGAGGGCGGGCCGGCGGGCAAGCGGGGGGCAAGCCGGCGGGCAAGCGGGGGGGGGGCGGGCAAGCGGGAGCGGGCCGGCGGGCAAGCAGAGCAGGCAGCGAAGCGGGGAGACGAGGCCGGCGGGCAAGCAGGGGGCGGGCAGGTGGGCAGGAGGGGCGGGCGGGTGGGCGGGAGGGAACTTGGGCGGGTGGGCGGGAGGGGCGGGCGGGCGGGAAGACGGGTGGGCGGGGGTGGCGGGCGGTGTGGCGGGCGCTGTGGCGGGTGGGGTTGGGGCGGGGCGGAGGGCGGGCGGGCGCGGGGCCTGGCCGGGCCGCAGCCGAGGCGCAACGCGCGGCGGCGTGCGGCGGGTGCGAATTCGCGGCTGCGAGCGACGACGCCGGCGCGGCAACAGCGCGCCTTCGCCGGTGACCTTAGCGCAGATTAGTGCGACGCAGAGGGCGCGCGGGCGGCGGCGGGCGGAGACGCAGAGGAAGAGAGAGAGAGAGAGAGAGAGACCGAGCGCGCCGCGCTGCGCCCGAAATCGAACACGCGTCCTCGCGCGAGGCCGAGGGCGGCGGAGGAGGGGACGG
Organism: Teleogryllus occipitalis; assembly: GCA_011170035.1. NCBI lineage: Eukaryota > Metazoa > Arthropoda > Insecta > Orthoptera > Gryllidae > Teleogryllus > Teleogryllus occipitalis. The sequence goes on from BLKR01015445.1 coordinate 13,907, forward strand.
GAGGAGCGCGAGGGGAATGACGGACGGGACGGGTCGGTGGGGGACGAGTTATGAAGCGAGACATCGCCCGCCTGCGAGAGAATTACGAGGACGGTATAGGTCAGGAGGTGCGGTACGGTGTTACAGGGGAAGTCGAGGCAAGGTACTGAGTCCTGTGGTTTGGGACAGAGAGGGCGCTACGATGTTGGAACAAATAGAGACGGGAAGTGATCTGGTCGAGCGGAAATGAATAGTTTATTTCAGAAGCCCGTCATACGTCAAAATTTAAAATCCGCTTTAGCGGTGGAATATTGTTCCATGAGGATAGACCCATCGCTTATTCCATATTTACCTGAAAAATATTCATTTATTAACTGCTTTAATATTAAAAAATATTTTGAAATCGGAAAAACTGGGAAACATTTTCTCAATTTTCTCGACATGACAAATTTGGCGTTGGACGGGTTTCTGAAATAAACGATTCAATTGACGGGATGGGATGGGAGGGGAAGGCATGGGTCGGGATTACCTAGGATACGATCGAAAGGGGCAGATGAGATTGATCGAGGCGCAATGGAGCAGGGTGGAAAGTGATAGAATGAGACGAGCCGTAAAGGAATGGTACCGGATGGGGTAGAATAGGACAGACAGACAGACAGACAGACAGACAGACAGACGGACGGACGGACGGACAGAGAGAGAGAGACGCATAGAGACACAGAGAGAGAGAGAGACACACACACACACAGTGAGAGACACGCAGAGAGAGATAGACTGAGAGAAAGAAAGAGAGAGACAGAGAGAGAGACAGACAGAGAGAGAGAGAGACAGAGAGAGACAGACAGAGACAGACAGACAGACAGAGACAGACAGACAGAGAGAGAGAGAGACAGAGAGAGAGGGAGAGACAGAGAGAGAGGGAGAGAGAGACGGGACGGAGAGAGATTAGGACGGAGGTGTGTCTTTCTTGCGGGGGAGATCGAGCACAGTTGTGGGCAGAACGGGACCAAACCATCTTCATCGAGAGGAGCTGCGGTCATTAAGAGAGACGAGTCGGATGAAATATACAAACGTTTAAAGTAAGATTGCAGCCGCCCTTAATATATTTTTTAAAGCATTTTGGGGAATATATTTTATAACTCTCGTCGAACAATTCAACACTAAACATTCTGAGGACAGACTCATAGGCAATAACAAAAGGGCCACGAAACTTTATTTACTACCGTATATTTGCAAAGTTCAACATGCATTTAGTATTGCAGAATTATTACAAAGAGCAATTCACGTGTTACATGCGTCTTTGTGTAATGGAATTGATACCACAATCAAACAATACTTTCGGAATAATCTGTTGAACCTTTACTCAATGACTTTTTGAAAGTTTTATTACAGTCAGAAAAGAAAATATTACAATCAATTTGTAATATTTTATAATAATTATGGGTAAACACCAAGAATCGCATAATTTGACAATAATCTTTGTCTTGTAAGTCCAGTTTTATAAAAATACCACCGGTTTACAAATACTATACAATGTTAAAGGTGGCAAGGGTGATCCAATTAATATTTCGAATTTATCGAACAATGTCACGTATTCAATAACAAACTCTTAAAATGATAGAGATAATGGTAGCAGGAAATAACGTTTTGTTCTCAGCAGTGTCCGACATCCTCAACCAAGAAAACAAGTGAATAAACAAATTATCTGAAAGAAGCCAAGAACTGAATAATGTTCTCTAACATAGCTTCATTCTTGTCTTAGAAAATATATTACAACTGCGTGCTGTTGTGCTTTTCACAATCTCTCCTACCACTGTCGTAGGCCTTGGCGAACTGGACATTATCTGATAGCAAATGCTTTTTCTATATTTGCGTCACAACATTGGCGTTTTTCTGTGGTCGTGACGAGTTTCCTGTTCATGCCGCAACCACGGACCGAAATGTTCGGCAACTCTATTTCGGACGGGTTATTACAAGGACGAATTCAAGTACTCGGGGCCCCTAAGTATCATCAAATTATGAGGTTTCGTAATACTATTCAAATATTGAACAGAAGGAATCAATATGAACTTGAAAACAAACTATAATATGTGCAATTTTAAAAATTAAAATATGTTTAATATTTACGAAAACAGAATTTTGTTTAAAAGGAATTCAGGACCTCTATTCAATTAGGCCCTGCGCACGTTCTTAACATGTTTCTACATTAATCCAATCTTGGGATTACATCTTCTATCAGAAGAGGGTGGATCGCATAGCAGTCGGTATATTCCACGCTATGACCCGATACATGAACCTGTTCGCAGACCGAAAACACTAAACAAGGTCATTGCCAGGGCAACACCGATGGACTTCTCGAAAAACATCGACCCATACCACGAACACACGGACCTTTGCTGGGACTCCCGGGGGGTGATAAGAATCGATTCGGTGCTCGCGTGAGGCAGACCTTGGATTCGGGCGTTCAACCGTCATTTTCTGATTACAATTCTTCTTTCACGAGAAAATCAATTCTGCTGCACTTGCCCCTGAAATGTAGTGCTTCACCCGCTGGAAATAGAGAATTGTTGATTCTTAGAGCGTATTATCTTGAGGCAAGGATTTAATTAATACATTAGTGATTCCGGGCATGTCAACAGCAAAGGTCATTAATCCCATAAGTACAGTGTATGTTTTCATCGCAGGAGGTAGGGTGATCTTCCCCTGCTGGATGGTGAGATCCGTCGCCAATTCAAGATGACTTGCAGGAATTTTCCCCAACCAGGAATCTTCCACCAGCGGGGCACCGCTCTAGACGGGACAAGCTCTACACTCTCGACTGCTCTCCTGAGGTGAGTGATAATGTAGTGCATGTAAGTGTAAGTAAGGTTTGGAAGTGCATGTAAGTGAGGATAGGACGAGGAAATATCGCGCGCGGTCCGTGGCCCTTTTGTTAGGGTTCTGCTCCAGCATTCGCCTGGTGTTGATCAGAGAAACCACGGAAAACTACCGATCAGAGCAGCCGGCCGCTAGAATTCTCCTCCAGACAGCAACTGAATTCGATCGCGCTGAAAAGCTAGTGCCAGCGCCTGGGTCTCGAACCCAGAACCTCCATGACGGAGTCACTGCAGTGACATCTGCCCTAAGCAGTTTATTTCCTTAAACGTCCAACGGTAGCACACAGGTCTACTTGGTAACATTGTCATTATCATTCAGTGTCACAAAGTTTAATGCAAAAGTAATTTATTCACAGCAGCATCTCGAAACCTGCAATCACATTTCCCGTCAACCACACGCCATGTCTAGACATAAATTCTAATAAGAAGGAAAATATGACCAATCAGCCACGGGATCAGTAATATATTCTACAGAGAGTGCTTCAGAGAAGGAAACTTGTTTGTGCGAAGCGTGACTTCGGGTGAATTAACGAAAGCTGCATTGAATTTTAAAACGAAAATGTGAAAAACACTTATGATACGCGTGATAACATAGTTCGATTAAAAAAAACATTTATAATTTTTTACCAATTAGTAATTCTACGCACGGGTGTTTTTGCAATTAAAAGTTGCTAATACGTTAATATAATAATAAATAGAAATATATAATGTTATTTAGCCTGAATTTACAACGTTGAATTTCTGAGCAAAACATATAAATCTCGTTAAGCACACGTTAGCATATGCATTCCAACCCTTCATTTTGGTTCTGGAGCGTAAAAACGATAATCGCCAAAAACATTCACTGCAATTGGGCCACCATATAATGAAGAAAGATGGCATTTATCAAAATCATCATTCAACCACTTGCTGCTCAGTCGACAAAAGGCGAACAGGCGATTCGTCAAATTGCACAGACGAACGAAAAGGCGAACAGGCGATTCGGCAAGCCGACTGCAGGCAGCATCGACGGATTTGGATGATATTACAAAACAAACGTACTCTTATGTTTTTTAATATTACGAGTTATTTGAAACGTCAGAAGAAAGTTGTGAAGAAAGTTTTGGTGACAACTGCTTTGTACTAAATTATTACTCGGTACATACTCTTCTACAAACGATATGGTGGAAGGGAGTTTTGAAAATTTTTTAATTATATCTCAATTCCACGTTTACAAGTTAAATTAACGCAAATATTTTGGTAATTCATTGATTTTTTATTTATATAACTGAATAAAGTAAAAATATATCACTAACGTTCACGTAGTATTTGTATTCCATGTGAATAGTATATGACATCAATGGCGGGTTGTCATTTACACTACGTAATATCTTATTGTAATGAAACTACAACACAATAAAAAAGATTTATTCAAGCATTATTATAACAATATTCACCCAAATTCTTCAGAAATTAAACGATTAAAAGACCATACGTTCATAATTAATTGCTATTCATTCAAACTATTTTAATGAATTACGATCTGTATTGAACATAATAAAATATATCCCTGGCAGCGCAACATGGATTAATTACTTTACCAGAGAAATCGATTCGAATTTTCCAGGGACCAATGACTATCCTGTATCACATACCGTATACCCGCTTTCGCATTTCAATGCCCTGCAATATCCGTATTCCGTAAAATGCTGCCATCTTTGCCGAGGAGGGTACCATGGGTAGTTGAAGGCTGGAATGCGGACAAGGCAAGGGCGGAGTCAGAGCTCAATGCATTTACCCTACTGTGCCAATTACTATTATAAGAGAGACTCATCTTTCACAATCTGTAGAACCGCGTTTTAATGTCGAACGAAACAAGGCTCTGTGTACAGTCATACCCTGCAAGTGGTCATAAATAGTGATGATAGAATTTAGCACTTTAAATTTTAAAAATAGCATTTTGAAAACCAAAGTTACAGTATTTTATTATAAAAATTAAGATTTAGCATTGAGTAGCATTTGTTGAGAAAATTATTATTAAGGGAGGACTCTGTGAGATAAAATTGTTTTAATGCGTTTTAGATCCTACCAGTAAAATCAGAAAATAAAGGACTCTGATTTAATATTCCGCCATTTGTAAACTAAAAAAAAAAATAATTAAGAGCGTAAGAAGTAAGCATGTCGACCTGGATGGCCGAGGTGGCTAAGAGCGAGTACCGACTCAGCGCTTGGGTCCGAAGGGTCGCGGGTTCGAGTCCCGCCTTGGGCATGGCTGTTTGTCCCTTGACTTTGTGTGTGTTGTCGCAGAGGGCCTCGCGTTCTGCTGACCCAAGATCAGAGGAGCCCGCAAGTGTTTGTCTAGTGTATGGTCGAATATGCGTCCCTTCGAGACGTAAAGGGCAACCGGCTGTCGGCTGGATAAAAGCCCTAGGAAAAAAAGAAGTAAGCATGCGCCTTAGGCGTAAGGCCTTTGTCATCTTCCAGGCTCGATCTCCATACAGCGATCTGAGGAAGTTGAGATCACAGGCGTTCATAATCAGTTCTTTTAATTGTTGTTATTTTTTTCTTTGCTTTGTCCGTTAAATATTGATTATAAATTAATAAACACGGCAACGCTCAAATGAAATGTTTTCAAACATCATTGCGTCGTTGTCGATGTAGCATCTCTCGATGGCCCGGCGCTCTCCGTTCGCAGTCCGTGATCTGTCATCGCTAGAGGCCGAACTTTTAGGGGCAAATTTTTCCTAATTTAGGTGCTGAAATATGTGCAAAAATAATATAGGTGCATGTTTAGGTGCAAAAAAATATCCAAATTTGTGCAGGTTTACTAGATACAAATATATTACATGATTTTATAGTATAAAATTTAAACCATAACATGACAAATCCACAATAAATGTTGAGAGAAAGCAGGTAAGTTACTAACAACTACATTTTTATGACAGATTCGTATCATTAATATCACCAGGGAATGGAATTTATTATAATAAAAAAAGATGCAAAATATGTCTACGTAGACAAACGTTTTTCGAGGTATCTTTCCGTTAATTTAGTTACAACAACGAACATTGCCCACAGTGCAAACCGTCTGTCCTGTTCTGACGTGAGTTTTGCGGCCCTTTGCGAAGGGTGGGAGTCCCTGAGGTAAAATGAGCTGTGCAGGGTGAGGGACTCGAACTTTTGTTCTTCTGAGATTAAAAATAAATACAGGTTATTTTGGAGCAAAGTGTAGCCAAGGAAAGTGCATAACGTATACAAACATTGATTCAACTTTAAACAGTAATTGTGCATATAATGTGCACATTTAAAGTTAATATTTTCTGGGTGCAAAGTTACTTTACTTCAATCCTTGTGTCATTTATGTATTTTGTCCTGCCATACTATATGCTATTTGTATTATATATGGTTTATTTTACTAATTAATTGTGGATTAATTGAATCTGGCAAGCCCTTTACCAATAGCTTTACCAATATCACGCACTCATTTGTATTGAATATTTAGTAGGCTATATTAACTCTTATATTTGAAACGTATTGTGACGAAGAAAGCCGTGGATGAAAAATGTTTAAAAACTCCTAACATATTGCATATTTAACTAAATACATTTAAATAGCAAAGTCTTTCATTGTAACGTAAACATGCTACGCGTACAACTGGCACATGTGCCACCACTGCTCAAAGCTGAAATGCAGCGTCAGCATTTTCGCCCTGAGGAAGGTCAGGATTATGATGACAGATGCGTCTGCAAAATAACTTACAACGCGGCAGCGTCCTGACAGCCGATATTATTGATGTTGCTTCATAGTAACAAGTTTCTTTCATCGTTCTTCTACAAGTTGCTTTAATAGTAACCACCGACTATCTACGACTCGGTTGCAATTTTTTTCCATTCAGAAATAACATTCTATTTTAATCGTATACTTGGAAAATTCTACTATCCGAATATTAAAAAGACAAAATTACCATTGATTGCTTGTGTGTTTGTTTGTTTCTTGGCGTAGAAGCTAATCAATATTCACAGTTGAAACGATTTTCCAATTGCGTTGCTGAGGTAAACACGATCAAACACATAGGCATCGAAATGTACGTAAAACAATTGAAAATATCATGCATTGAATGAATCAAACGTATATTTCCAAATAAGCTCTACTCTTTAGTAATATTCAGAGACAACATTCTATTTGAAGAGAGGGTAACGTGAACTTTTTCCATTGCCCCCACGCATTCATTCACTACGCTGTACCTCCACAGGCTTTTGTATTTTCCCGTTTGCATTCACTTCGTGGGCTTTCAAATCGTCCTTAGGTGCAAAGCCACACTCTCGCAGCCGCCGCCGGCCATGACATTTGGAGGCGGGGCCCTGCCCTGAATCAGCACTGGTCCTCCGCAAACGCACCCGGCCTCTCTACGAGGACGTTCTGAAAATAATTCCGTAAATTAATTTGGAATATTCTCAATATCCGATTTCCTCCCTCTAATGTGCGCTTCACAACCCCCATTAAATAATTACGTAACGCTTGGAACCACACACCCTATTTACAATAAAAATAAATTATATAGTAGTAAAAACAATGTAGTAGTACAAACAATTTAATTTGTGTCGTATATTAATAACGAGGCTGAATGCGCCTAACAATAAGATTAGGTACAATTTTTCAGTGACCTAAAGTCGTGAACGAAAGACGTGAAAATGTCTATCAAGAAACCATGCACACGACGTCGTGGATTACGCATGGGCGAGAGTCTAATGCACTAATTAAAATGGATTCTACAATACACTATAGAACAGTTTTGAATATTTTCTTTGTGATATAATAATGTATTCAATCGATAAACCATTGACAAAAAAGTATTTCCATTTACTGTGACAACTTTTACGTATTTTATACTTCATAATTTTGTAATTTAATTATATTTTTGAACATTTCATTTGTTAAGGATTGTAATGTTTTAGAATAAGACTGAATAAAAACAATCATTCAGTAAAAGTTCAAAAATAAAATCAGCGTTACGTAACACTACTCACCCCTACTCCATTCGCAAAGCAGCGTAACGCTATCACAAAATCCCTCCCCCTTCAGCGTTACAGACGTTATGAGCTATGTGCACTCCCCCAAATTCTTTCTATTTGGCAAAAAAATCGTCTTTTGTCTTGCTGGAACTATTCTATATTTCCTAAAATTCCAAATGTAGACTAAATTAATTCGTGAGGCAGCATACATGACTCAGGAATACGTAAGCAAATTTCCAGTTCATGGGCTCATTTGTTTATGCCGTTCTCGCTGTCAAACAAGTCGACCTCTCGATAAATTGGCAGACACAGACACATGTGGGTCGTGGGCGGGGGCCTTGAGTGGTGCTTACGAATTATTTATCACCAGCGACTTTCAAGGTTCTATTGTTCAGGAGGGTGGCATCGAAAGTTGCAAGCCTCTGCACGTTGCAAACAAAGGGGAAATGACAAGAGCTAGTGGACTTGGGGAATTTGTTGAGTCATTCCCAACACTTTAGATGGGCTTCAACTCCAAGAGTTCAAATACTCTCACATTCGAGTACTTATCCAATGAACGACGGGGAAAGTAAAGGCGGTCAGTACCGGCAGACACAACTGACCGGGTCGTCACTGCCCAATCAAATCTCTTACGTACAAGAGAAGTAGAGGCTGGAAGAATAGTTTCTTCTCCCCCGCCATTTGGTCTGCATGAGTTACCGAGACAATATTTGTATTCATATTTTTTTCTTCAGGCTTTGATCGTTTCAGATTTTTAAAGATTTGAATGAAGTTAACGAATGTATTGTGCATTTAAGTGAAGAACTAAACGAAATTTTGCAAAGAAGTAGAATATAAGTAAACTCTGAATAACGAGATGAGATATCTTAATGAGATTTGCGACTCTTTTCATGGAATATAATTAGAGGACCCTCTTGAATACCAAAGTCATGTCACACTGTGCCAAAATGATGCATGAAATGACGAGAATACGTCCAGCGTGCGATTAATAAATAATACGGTTTCAGCCTTAAGAGGCATGGGTATCCCTCGAAAGCATTTTGAATAATTTTCAAATCTACTAATAGTCCAGCATCTGTGCCATATGGTGAAGAAAGTAGATTTTTTCTCCGCTGGTTCGATGAAGATGCTTAGCAAATTGAGGCACCTTGAACCCTAGCTTCTGCACGCGATGCGAGTAGAGAATTGGTCCAGTTTCTGCTGTGCAGCAAGGTATAGTTTCTCATCAGAAAGTCAATCGTCATCGGGCGCTTTAAGTCAACTTAATCTTTCGGTTATTAGCTGACTAGCACTTACTTCTGCCACTGTGGCTCGTAAGCCTATGGTGGCGCCCTCCTTTAGCAGATAGGAAGTTTTGGTGGCGGCAATTTTGCGTTTACATTGCGACCCTTAAACCCATTACGGAGCTTTCTGCCCCTGGCACGCAGGCAGTCACATTCATGCCGGGAGTGTTCTGGGAAGCAGTGGGGGTATTGAAGGTGATACAAAGGTGATTGAATCAGCCCCACCAAGTCACAACATCGAAGCAAACATCCGTGTCCAGGTTGGGATTCGAACCTGCAGACCCCGCATCTCGCGGCCAACCACGTAATCACTACACTACGGGACACGGCTGACAGATAAAACAACCGTTTACCACATTGTGAAGAACACTTCTGTGTCTTTTTACGCCCAAAATGACTCACTGTATGTTTGTTCGAGCCACCAGGAAGAGACGGGCCGAGCTAACCCAACGCCGGCGAGGGTAAGGGACGGCGATCAAACCGCCTCGCCCGCCATCTGGTGGCAGCGACTTCTCCCGCGAAACAAAAACGGGCGCGGAGGCGGGCGCGGAACCGGTTTGAACCGGAGAGCGTAGCGCGAACCGACCCGCGCACCGCGATTTACGCCGACGGTCACAATTTACGAGGTACGGGGCGGAGGAGGCGGGCTCGTCGATGCGTACCTACACGGCTGGAGTCCGGGGCGACGGGTGCGCTGGAGGGATGGGTCGGTGATGAGGGTAGTTTCCTGTACCATGGATATGTTGGAGAAGTCGGTGGCTGCTTCGAGCAAAGTGGTCTACACCATGGCTGTGCTGTAGAGATGTGTGGATACTTACGGCAGAGTGTCCTATATCATGGTTCTGTTGGAGAGATGGGTGGTTGCTTATAGCAGAGTGTTCAGTATCATGGCTCTGTTGGGGAGATGGGGGGTTGCTTATAGCAGAGCGTCCAGTATCATGGCTCTGTTGGGGAGATGGGTGGTTGCTTACGGTAGTGTCCAGTATTATGGCATTGTTGGGGAGATGGGTGGTTGCTTACGGCAAAGTGTCCTATACCATGGTTATTCTGGAGAGATGGGCGGTTGCTTACGGCAGAGTGTCCAGTATCATGGCTTTGTTGGGGAGATGAGTGGTTGCTTACGACAGAGTGTCCTGTACCATGGCTATGCTGGAGAGATGGGTGGGTGCTTTCGTCTGGGTGTACTGTACCATGGCTATGCTGGAGATATGGGTGGTTGCTTACGGCAGAATGTCCAACACCATGGCTCTGTTGGTGAGAGGGGTGGGGGCATACGACAGAATGGCCGGCCATCGAAAAGAGAAGGGTGGTTTATGGTTATCTGAACTGGTGACCATGAGGCAATGGGCGGGTGCATGACCCAAAGTAGTGTATATCAACTGCCTATTTTCTCGCAGGTACAACGATACGGGTGTTCTCTAGGAAATGAAGTCTAAAACCATTCAAAATAAATTCCAGACGTGCCAAAGGATAGTGAAATAATTGACTGTGTTTTCATTATTATTTTATTTTTTCTCGATAGATGCAGCTATTCATTTCTATTATTCATTCTGATTTTTTTATTAGATATCTGACCCGGGTGTTAGTTACGATGGCTAAAGCACCGGAAGGAACTAAGATTGTTTGTTGAAACCACTTGCAAGGCATTGGCCTTGACCTTGTGACAGTGGCGAAGAATGCAAATTGAAACCACTTTGCAACTCATCATTTCATCAACCTCGTCCTCCATTAATTCGCATTGACCCATGAAAGCTATGGACTGTGCCTGCCTGGGCATCGTGAGGGATACGACACTAAAACAAGGTCAGAAACCAAGTTTCACATCGAAGGGCAGCCATCACCAGAGCAGTACCAAATATCATTGAAAACGCAAAGGCGCTCGGAATTGACGAGAAAAGGGTGAAATTTGTAGTTTGTTAGGGAGGAATATTGAGATTGCTTACCGCTCACTTTGAGTGGGTCGATACGGCTCACTGGGACATTCAATAGCAAAATTCGTCAGGACAGGTGAAATCTACCAGTGCCTTCCTCTCCCAAGATTGGTTCTCTCCACTAAAATTATACACAATATATTATATTTGAGAGAAACTACAGTGTATACTTGAATGACATTTTAACAAAGCTTGTTTTATTCCTTCTTTCAAATAAAAATATACCATAAACACAAGCGTTTCGTACATAAGTTTCTGACACGACTGACAACGGTTGTAGCATGCACAAAATAAACCAATACCCACCCTAGTTAAATTATTGAATGGAAAGAACGCAATATCGAGATAGAGACAGTGGTTCTAGGTGTAAACAACCAGCACCATCATGTTCCTCTTAATGATACCAATAAATTATGAGCTGGCTCGAACAGTCAAGGTCGCTAAGAAACGAGTGCAGTAGCTCGGTTCGACGGGTTGCGTGATCGAATCCCAAGTAGGCATGTTTGTTTGCCTCTGCTGTGGCATGGTGAATTGTTCTACTCTCGTAATACCACCCTTCCAGTAATGTTCCTTTCCTTTTGGCCCGACCGGGTGGCATAGGGGCTTGCGTTCCAGGCATGGACGCACCTCGCTCGGATGGAACCACTCCCAAGAGTCCTTTTCTCTCCTCTGGAGTGGAGTGGTTCTAGTGGCTGCCAGGGGTGCACTGTATGGCCTCTGAAGTCGATGACACACATCTCCAAATAGAGGTACCAGTAATTTTCTACAGTAACGAAAGTCATTCAATATCTGAACTGAAAACAATATGAACTACAAACTACTATTCCTACAAACCTACCAATACGTTTTTAATTCATTATAAATTATAAATTATTTATAAGCAAATGTTAACTTGCCTAGACAGAACTAGTATAGACGCCATCACCGACTAGCCCCTTAGAATATCCTGTTTGCTCCACGAGCTTTTCTAGGTGAGTCTAATTTCTCGACTTTTCCACTAGAAAGTGTTCTGAACGGAGTAGGTGGTTCAGGGCATCTTCTGCTGTCACTGCAGTGCCTCTGTCCAGGAGGCTCTAGGGTTCGAATACCGACAGTGGGAGGACTTTCGACACTAGCTACTAAGCTAGATCGAATTCAGCCACTAATTGGAGGTCAATTCTGGAGGCTGGCTGCTCTTATCGGTACTTTTCCGTAGTTTCTCGATGGCCATCAAGCGAATGCCGAGGAGTAACCTAACAAACACGCCACGGACCGCGCGCGATCATTCCTTCCTCTTCCTCGTCTCACCCCTAACTTATATTTATATGAACTACACTACCACACGTCGGGAGGCCCGTCGGGAGCCTATAACGTGTCCCGCTGGTAGGAGACTCCTAGTAGGGGAAAACCCTGCAAGTAGCTCGGCGCCGGATCTCGGCAACCAGCGAGGAAGATCACCACTGCCTCCCGCGATAAAAACGTGCACTACACTAACGGGACTAACGTTCTTAGCAGTTGGCACACTAATCAACCAACCCACCCAGAAAGTGTCGCCCCCTGTCGGCGTTTTCCGTAGTTGCAAACAGATTACCATAAAAAAGAACCGTTTTGGCAGCTACTGTATGGCCACTGCTGACAGCTGGCAACAACAGGAATTTCTGAGCGTGTTTTACTGAACTATTCGAAGTTTTACTGTAGAATGTATATTGTTAAAAATTAATCAAAGTCTCTAATTAATATTTGATCAACTTCACCAAAACAATATTACGATATTCATGGAAAATGACGTTAATACTTAATTGAATTTTGCATGGGTATGATCGTGAGCCCCCAAAGCGTTCGAAGGAACCAGAATACCGTGATAGTCGGAGGGGCACACCAAAATGCTCGTTTCCCCGCTCGTCCATACACCCCACTTTCACTGGAACGAATCGGAAAGTTACGTCCATGCAAATATTTTGTCAGAGCATTCATTTACAGTTAGCACATTTGTGAATCGCTTTATCAGTTTCTCCTGCAATGCCATCGTCCAGCATGACGTTCATTTGTTTCCCGGTCTGTCCAAGTGGTCCCTTCTTACACACTCCTATATACTAGAGATGCGACATCGATGTCGATGTTTTCAAAACAACGATGTTTTTGTAGAAACATCGATGTATTAACGCCGATGTTTTCAAAACAACGATGTTTTTGTAGAAACATCGATGAATTAACGCCGATGTATTTTAACATCAATGTTTTGGGATAGATGTTTTTCCTATTCCAATACTTTGTTTTTGAATTAAAATTCCCATGATCACAATTCTCTGAAAGTTAAAATATGAAATAATAACTGATGCTAACCAGTGTTAGTTCTTGTACTAGAACCAAAGGAACGCTGTTTGTACAATCTTCAACGACCAAACTCTCTCGCCCGAGATGGCTTCCATGCCTCTTTATTTCCTCTTTCTTCATATTCATTTCTCACATTGAGATGTGGTCAACAAATACGCTGTGAGCGTAGGGTCTGCTCCTTTTTCTCGTAACCTAATTCGGCAAATTGATAAATACGAACACTGCAACAAAAGATTTTTGGGGGTTATTTAAGGTCGCATCAACATCTAGGTCACGAGCGACCACGAGTTAACGGTATGGTAACTATAAAGATGAAACGAAATGGTGATGATAAGGAGTGAAAGGACGGACACAAATACAACCATGCTCGAGGCGGGACTCGAATCCGCGACCCTTCGGTCGGAGATCACTACAATACTGACTGAGCAATCCCGGCCAATGGATCGGCAAATTAAATTTTAAATTTTAATGCACACGAATTTAATGTTAGAGGTTAAGTCTAAAAACATCGATGTTGGAAAACATCGATGTTGGAAAACATCGATGTTGAAAAACATCGATGTTGGAAAACATCGATGTTGAAAAACATCGATGTTGGAAAACATCGATGTTGGAAAACATCGATGTTGGAAAACATCGATGTTGGAAAACATCGATGTTGAAAAACATCAATGGTTTTTACTCGATATATTTTTATCATAGATGTTTTAACTCTGAGCATCGATGTCTGCTAACATCGATGCTTTGTTATCGATGTCACATCACTCTTCTCTACCCCACGTGCCGTCGTGGTCCGCAGGCAGAACCGCCGCGCGCACGGCGATCGCGGACACCGGCGCGCGGTGGGGCGGCGGCGCGGGCGGCGGCCGGCGTTTGTTTATCCGTCGCCGCGACGCCTATTTCCAGCCTCGCGGCCTTGGCGGCGGCGGCAGCGGCGGCGGCGCCGCGGCGGTGGCGGCGGCTGACGGCGAGCTCAATGGGAGGACTCGCACCTCCGTGTAGCAGCCTCTCACCGGCCCGCTGATATCCACGCTCACGGCGTGGGATTAATTTGGCAATTTTGTCCAGGACGGGACGTTCAAACTTACAGGGAGAGGATGAATCTGCGACAGGAGCGAAGAGGATCTTTGGGTACCTCTCCGACGACTATGGGTTTTTGGTTCATTCGTACGCTATGAGGGCTTAAGAAGGTACCCATAGAAAAGTACCCAATTCAGTATTAATATTGTTTCCATGAATATCGTAGTATGAAATAAATATCTTTATTGGTGGCGAGGCTCAGGCCATTTAGCCTACTCTTCCGCCTGACCACTAGTATTGTGTTGGTTAACCTGATAAAACATTAATTCGAAATTTTGATTAATTTTTAGCAATGTACATGATACAGTAAAACGTCCAAGGATCTACTACAACACATAATATAAAAAATACCCGTACAATGATGAATTACACAATACAAGTGATTCACGAAAAATGATAGCACTGCAACTGAAAAGCTGCACATGATTACGATTCGTAGAGAAGTCAACGGATAAAAGCCAAAGAGCACAAATCTCAAACTAGCATTTGCTTCAAACGACGCGAAATCTCGGAGTTCTTCGAACGCTGATATTCCCCGTCGGAGGCTTCAGAGAAGGCAATAAAGAGTTCCGAGAACGCGAGCAACGCGCGGCGAAGCGACGCGGCCGCGGCGACCGCTGCGATCGGACGCCTCGATTCGATTCGATTCGATTCGATTAATCGGCGGCGCCGTCAGTGGTATTTTGCCAGTTGCGGCGAGCGGCGAGGATTTGATGGCGGATCGCGCACCCAGGGCGCGGCGCTAAGAGAATAATGGGCCGTAAATAACAGGCCGAGACTTACGCCCACCGGGCCAAGCGCTTCGATACGAACACGCAGACGGATGGAGAAAGGGACGGGGTCAGACAGAGAAATGGAGAAAGGGTAAAAAGGAAGGGGAGAAATGGTACGAGGGAAAAGGAAAATGGGTAAGGGGGAAAGGGAGAAAGGGTAAAAGGGAAAGGGAGAAAGGGAAAGAGGGAAAGGGAGAAAGGGTAAAAGGGAAAGGGAGAAAGGGTAAGAGGGAAAGGGAGGAAGAAAATGGAGAAAGGGTAAGAGAGAAAGGGGGATAGGGTAAAAGGGAAAGGTTAGGAGAGAAAGGGAGCAAAGGAAATGGAGGAAGGTTAGAGGGAAAGGTAGAAAGAGTAAGAGTAATGAAGGAGAAAGAGTAAGATACGAGAGAAAGGAAGAAAGAGTAAAAGAGAAAGGGAGAAACTGTAAGAAAGGGAGAAACTGTAAGAAAGGGAGAAACAGTAACAGAGAAAGACGGAAAAAGTAAGATAAACAATGATTGAGGAAAAGAATGGAAGAGAGGAAAAGGAATAGAAAGGGGGAACAGAAAGCCTTTGTGCTGCTACTAATGTTTCGCACTCTCCATGGAGCATGAAGCATTGCTTTCCAAAATGGAACTGGGAATACAGTGAATCATAGGTTATCACTATCCTTGACGTAGTCCTGGGAAAAAGTATATTTTGCACGAACGAAACCAATATAATACCGGTAACTTATAATTAAGTCATTGAAATCAAAGGTGATTTTTACGGTGCGCGACATTTATATGTAATGTATATGTATGTAATGTATGTAATGTATATGTAATTTATATGTAAACATTACCAAATTTATCTGGTGAACAAAAACAGAATTTTGTAATATCGCCCCCGTTGGGTGCCCCTGGCATAAAGTGTAACTGAGGTTGCTGACTCGTGTGAGAGGTCGGCGTCAAATTCACAAATTTCTTGAACATAAACACTACTAGTATTTGTTCAAGAAATTTGTAAATTTGACGCTAACCTTTCACACGAGTCATGAATTATAATATTTGCCCTAGTACTTGAAAAAGACAAGGAAAACCTTTGTCGAAACGTTATACAAAACTGATGTCTGCGATAATCGGGGGCGGATCCAGCCGATTTGGGAGGGGGCATCATAAGTTTTTGTTAAATAATAAAAACACATTTGTTATTATATAATATATTATTTTTGTTATGTACATATGACACTAAAAATATTATTTTTTTAAATAATTACATAATTCTAACACAAATAAATGTTTTGCCAAATGAAGGAAGGTAACAAACGAAAATTCTAGACCAATTGGGAATCCGTCACATGTATAATGAATTAATTTTTTTAAAACTATCATTAATTTCATGAGATCAAAAGAGTAATATAAATTGTATTAGACAGTTGCATCCTACAAATACCCCCGCAGCCCGCCTCCGACGTTTGACGCATTTGTGGCGTCCGCGGGGCCACCCTGTCCGCCTCCGTGGGCCGGGAATTGTTCGCGCAGCCACCCTGTTCGCCTGCCCGCCCGCCGCAACGCCGGCCAAGATTTATGGAGGCGGCGCGTGCAGCCGGGCGAGCGGGCGGTATCCCGGACCAGGGGCTGCGTCGCACAGTGGGCCACTACGCGCCGAAAAACGCAAGAGGTCAAAAGTTTTTATTACGCACTCGTACCTCGGTACGACGCACTAGCCAGCCAGAACAGGACACATGACCCAAACTTTGATAATGAGGCGAAGAAGAAGAAGAAGAAGAAGAAAAAAACAGTTCATCACTGTACTGGGAACTAGGACGAGAGATAGCGTCAAGAGAAGGCGGTCATTAGGCAAAGTTTAATAATTCTCATTCGAAATCTCTAGACTAAGGCAAAAGTGTACCGTTGAACGCGGAAACGCAGAAAGAAGAGACATTGGCAGCTGGAGAAGAAATCAGGGTGCCAGTTAGAACAGGTCATGAAACACAAATCTTGTTGGGAGGAACAAGAACAAAAAGACACAGAAGGACAAAGAAAGCTAAAGAGGAGAACGAAGAAAGCGCAAGAGGAGGACGAAGAAGAAACAAGAGCATAAAAAACAAAGGAGGAAGAAGAAACAAGAGGAGGAAGAAACAAAACTGAGGAGACGGAGAAGAAACTCGAGGAGGACAAAGGAGAAAATAGAGGAAGACGAAGAAGAAACAAGAGGACGACGAAGAAGAAACAAGAGGACGACGAAGAAGAAACAAGAGGACGACGAAGAAGAAACAAGCGCAGGAAGAAACGAGAGGAGGAAGAAGAAAGAAGAAGAGGAAGAAACAAAACGAATGAGACGGAGAAGAAACTAGAGGAGGACGAAGAAGAAACGAGAGAGGACGGCGAAGAAGAAACAAGGGCAGGAAGACACGAGAGGAGGAAGAAACAAAATGGAGGAGACGGAAAAGAAACTAGAGGAGGACGAAGAGGACACAAGAGGACGACGAAGAAGAAACAAGAGGACGACGACAAAGAAAAAAACAAGAGAATGACGACGACGAAGAAGCAAGAGAAGTTCAAGAAGAAGCGCATTCTCGCGCATTCTGGACCACTGTGCGCTGGCAGCGCCGCGCCGGCCGGCGCCTCGACGCCCGTGGCCTTGGCGGCGGCGGCGGCGGCGGCGGCGGCGGCGGCGGCGGCGGCGGCGGGCGTGGGCGGGGCGGTCCGGGCGCCGCCCCTCCTCCCACCACGTCCCGCCCGCCCCGCCCGCCCCGCTCGCCCCTCCCCGCGCAATCTTCACACGTCGTTTCGCACGGCGCAACGACCAGCCCGCGTCGACGGAGGGGGAAGGGAGGACGGCGCGGCGGACGGATGAGACGGGCAAACAAACCCGACGCGGCCGCGCGGCCGCACGCGCAGCACACGGAGACGGACACGCGACCGGAGCGGGAGGGCAAAATCTGGTATTAGGATTCACTGATTGAGAGACATTTAATTTAAATTGATGTTCGATTGATTTAAATTGATGTTTGGTTTTCGATTTGAATAGATGTTTGATTGATTTTCGATTTGATTTGATGTTTGATTGATTTTTGATTTGATAGATGTTTGACTAAATGAGTGCACTTCAACTGCTATGACCATGAGCCCCGATTGTGTAGTGAACGTTGTTTCCCATGAAGTGGCAGTTATCCTCGTCAGCTGGATGGTGATATCTGGCGCCGGCCAGCATGTCGGATTGCAGATGATTTCCCTCTCCAGGTTTCACTTCCAGCGGTGCGCCGCCTCACCCAGGACAACTTCGAAGCTTCCGACTCCCCCCCCCCCGACGTGTGGCAGTGTAGTGAGTGAGGGTAAGGGGTGGATGAGATAAGGAAGAACAAGGAAAGACAGCGCGCTGTTCACGGACTGTTTATTGAGGTG